>JASCZI010181741.1:21854-39663 GCA_036250425.1 Stylosanthes scabra
AAAAGTGAAAGAGTGAGGGTGAGGCCGTGAGGGAGTGGCAAGTGCTGCTGTGCTGCGCAGCTTCGAGAGAGAGAGTGTGAGAATAAAATTAGGATTTCTGTATTTTAGGTTTAGGTTTATATATATAGTTAGAGATATTTAAGTAATTTTACACATAATGGGTATTTAACGGGTATCCATGGGGCGGGTACTTTATTCCCCGCCCCCGCCCCCATTTATTCATGGATACCCGCCCCCGCTCCCGTGAGGCCTTAGCGGGTCCCACGAAGCTCCCCGCCACGGATAAAATCTGCAGGTACCGTGGGTGCGGGAAAAATTGCCATCCCTGCTTGCGTGTTCTTTTCTGATTAATATATTCATTTGTACATCATTCACTCATTGTGAATATTACTAAAGCATTCATACTACCTTGAGTGTGTTTCTTTTATTTTATTTTTAGGGGGAGAAGAAAAGAACCAAAATAATTAAAGTAGATTCGGAATATATGTTCCAGCCACATCTTTCTACCATTATTACACCCTTTCTTCAATAATTTCTATAGCTTCAATCCCCAACTCTCTTCTTCTCATGTCTTCATTGCTGATGACCATCATTTCTTCAATAATAATATAATTCATTACTCATTAAATTTTCTTCAACTTATTATTACAAGAGAACCCAAGCAAGCACTACTAGCCAAGATTTTCCCTCCTTGAAGGGTTTGTTTTTCTACCAAATCATTAATTATTGGTTATATTGAAAAGAAAAATTTCTAGTTTTTACTTAATTATATAACTGCACACGATAAATCTTAATATATATGTAAAGTATAAACCACGTGATTACAAGAGCCTAACATTAGCAATTTTTTCCTTATTTAATTTCTTATTTCCTATTTTTTTATTATTTGTTTTAAGTTTACTAAACTTAATATGTAGTTCTCAAATGCAGCAAGTTTCTAATAAAGTTTTTTTTTTAGAATTTATTTGGTGGGAATTTCTCGACTGCAAAATATATGAGCTGTTGTTTGCTGTTCTTTGGGGTATCAACTGTTATTATTATTTTCTTTTTTTTCGATAGGTTTACAAGCTCTCGACCCAGAAAGAGGAGATAGAGTATAATAGAGTACATAAAACATAATTACTCCAAAAGAAAACTCCAACAATACCATGAAACTATAAACACTCTAAAAGGAAACTCAAACCAACAACAAAGACATCAAAACACGAAACACCTAGATTTTAACCAAAAGACTTGAACTAAAACATCCAAAAGCGCTTTGTAAACAGCAGCCAGCAACATGATCACCCAACACCAAAATACCTTATTTTACACCACGCGTCACCCAACTTGATCACACTCTTTTGGAACCAAACCGTCACTCCCCTCACTTCAAAAAACTCACCAATCAGTGCTGCCATTACTGGAACTCTTGACCATCATGAACCATTGCTTGATACTCATGGCGATAGCCTCTACCAGAGCTGCCATCATCTACCTCTCTGCAGACTCCCCATGCTACGAACAAACCCATGAATGCTATTATATCCAACTCTCCCCTTTTCCTAAGACTCCCCATGTATCATTGTACACCCAACTTTATAACTTTATATCTTTGACTTCTTTGGCCTACTCTTACGCGCCTTCTCCTTTTTCTTTGCTTCTCTTCTTTTCATATCCCGAATCTTATTAAGTTCCTTTAAACCAGACATAAAATCTTCTTCATCATCAGAAATACTAGGGTCATTTGCCACTGTGGGAGTTGTTCGGCACTCTCTTGTATCAGAAACATTCTCCGGCATATTCTCTTTATCCTCCTTCCTTTCTAAGCGAATCTACTTGTCATGAGATCCCACATTCATTACCTGAACAGTTCGTACTCCAGCTGAGCACGCATATTCGTTTTTCTCCAAAGAACCACTCATCACCAAAGCATACTCTGACTCAACACCCACTTCTTCCAAAAAAATACGTTTATTTTCTATTAATTATTAGTTGCTTTCAAATTTATATTAGCATTAATTTAAATTTATTGATGAAATTTGGACTAAGATTTCCTTTTTTATTTTTAAGAAAAAATATCTTGGCCCTTTGGTCGAAGGTTAAGTTATTGCAAGCAATCAAATAAGGTTTGGTTTGCACATTTCTCAAAAAAGTTAACTTTTTTTGAGTTTGTATACTGATCAGTTCATTCGTGAGTTGTATTAGCTAGCTTGAACCTAGGATAAGAAATTAGAGATTAAGGAGAGGGATGAGTCTAGCGTTTGGCGAGAGGAAGCAATAGGGAAGGGGAAGAGGAAGTGGCATGGCAGGTGTAACGGTCTCGTAAGCAAAGAGAAGACTAGAGGCATGTTAATGGTGTGAGCAAAGGCAAGGGCGAGGATGTGCCATCAGAGAGAAGGTGGGAAGGGTTAGAGAGAAGTTCGCATATAGTGTTCATTGACAATCTCCCTCATGAGATTGCAACTGGTACTCTATACAAATTTTTTTGCTAGGCTGGTCTGGTGACGAACGTATTCATGTCAAGAAAGAATTGAAGAAGAAGAGGAGTTTCCTTCCATTTGCTTTTGTGCATTTCAATTAAAAGGGGGGAGCGGTGTGAGCTATCAAGATGATGAACGAAGTGTATGTATGTCTGAACTAGAAGAATGCAAGTGAAGCTTGCTAGTTTTTTTGACATGAAGGGCAACGAGGGAGAGCAAAGCGGCAGATGAAAGGTCTGCGTGAAGAACAGAGGCGTGGAGAACTGATGTACAGAACAACGAGTATAAAAGGGTACAGTCAGTGGTAAAGATGGCAAAAATCCCCACACCCGCGGATACCAGCCTTAATTATCCGCGATGGGGAGGCTAATGGGGACCAGCGAAATCTCCACGGGGACGGGTATCCATCCCCACGAATAAACGGGGACATGGATGGGGATAGAGGTACCCGCCCCATGGGTACCCGCGAAGATTGTAACTACATATTTGTCCCTATATATATGGATAAAAGATTTTATTAATATATTAGAAACATATTTTTATTTTATTTTATTTTATATGTTTGAGATTTTATGTGTGTGTGAGTATTAAATTTGTATTTTAATATGTTAAATTTTATTTTATTATACTAAAGGTTAATATATTTGTGTTATTTTTAATTTCTTTTGTTAAAAATTAATATCCATGAATATCTGCGGATATCCGCCAAATTTGCGGGGATTTATAAACGGGGACCCGCGATGGGGATGGGGCGAGAACGGGGGCAATTTTATAAACGAGGATGAGGCGGAGGTAGTAATACCCACCCCACAGATAGCCATTGCCATCCCTAGTCAATGGGGATAAAGGACATGTTAGTGGTATGGATAGTGAAGATGTGAAGCGTGATGCGGTGAATGAACCGGCTGTTGGAAGGAAAAAAAAGATCGATGAAGCCAATAATATGGCAGTACCCTACATCAAAGGTAAGGTGGTGGCAGTGGATCACAAATAGAGCTTTTGACGAGAAGTATCATTGTTGAATCTGTGGAACCCTTTGACTTTAGAAAAAATATGAAGAAGCTCATGGAGGAATAGGTCATAGAATATATTAGAATTAGTATCAATTATGATATTCGTATTTATTAGTTTGATATTACTTATGTTTATAAGATATTAGGTTATTATTATTCCTATTTTCTCTTAACCTATAAATAGATTACTGCATTGTATTATGGCATATAAAATATCATACAATTCTAATATATAAATCTTTCTCTGTTATATACTCTTTCTCCCTTTCTATAATTCTTATATCTTAAAAATTGTTCAGTGTTAGTTTCCATATCCAGTGCTGTTGATCGCTTGACTACTTTAAATTATTAGTGTGATAATTTGGTGAGTCTTGAAGAGGAAGAGGAAGAAGGAAAGGAACATGCGACTGTCCATAATTCAAATCTTTAATTATTCGATATCTTTAGAGCAAAAAATTGGAAGCTTTACTTAATTGCTTAAAAAAGCTACTACATTGCGATATTTGAGAATATGCGAAAAAAATACTAAATCATTTCTCACTAGGTTGCAGAAAAACTCTCTAAAATTACTAAATCTTGTTTGTACTTTTTAATTCTAAAATATGAATGTTTGATTCATAAAATAATTCAAAAGTTAAATATAGTTTTTGTAAAAAAAATACAGTGTTAGATATATTATCATTCATATCATTTCATGGGTTTAAACTTAAAAAAAAAAGTAATTTTATGACAACCAATATACTAAGGTTATTAAATTGTGTGATACTTATCATAGATAAACTCCAGAGCGAGTTTAGATTATTAGTCCTTAGTTGAGAAATCATGATTTTTTAACTTGTTTATGGAAAAGTATAAGTATTCAATATTTTTCTAACCATCAAATAAACAAACAAAAAATAGAACATCCGTAACTATTGTTTATATAACGTCTATATTGAAAGAAATAAAACATCCGAAACCTAAAACAACCAACAATTAACAAAAAAAAAATAGAACATCCGAAACCCATAAATAGAATATCCAAAACCTAAAGAAATAAAATATCCAATATAAATTGTTGACTGATATTGGCTAATTTTTTATTGATTAGTTGATTTTTTATTTATCTGATTCTTTCCTATTGAAAGCTATCATACTTATTAGAGGATAGCCAACTAATTTTATTTTTAGGAACAATTTAGTTAAATAATAATTACATTCTAGAATATCTTTTAGATGTTATTTTTATTTGTTGGTTTTACCTAAAATAAAATGTAAACACATAGTGGATGCCTTGCGTGTTCTTTTCTGATTAAGATATTCATTTGTACATCATTCACTCATTGTGAATATTACTAAAGCATTCATGCTACCTTGAGTGTGTTTCTTTTATTTTATTTTTAGGGGGAGAAGAAAAGAACCAAAATAATCAAAGTACGTAGATTTGGAATATATGTTCCAGCCACATCTTTCTACCAAAACACCCTTTCTTCAATAATTTCTATAGCTTCAATCCCCTACTCTCTTCTCATCTCTTCATTGCTGATGATCATCATCACTTCTTCATCAATAATATAATTCATTACTCATTAAATTTTCTTCAACTTATTACAAGACAGCCCAAGCAAGCACTAGCCATGATTGTCACTCCTTGAAGGGTTTGTTTCTCTACCAAATCATCATTAATTATTGGTTATATTGAAAAGAAAATTTGCTAGTTTTTACTTAATTATATAACTGTACACGGTGCAATCTTAATATATAATCCATGTGATTACAAGAGCCAAACTTCAGCAAATTTTTTTCTTATTTCTTATTTCCTATTTTTTTTAATTATTTGTTTTAAGTTTACTAAACTTAATATATGAAGTTCTCAAATGCAGCATGTTTCTAATAAAGTTCTTTTTTTTTTTTTTTAGAATTTGTTTGGTGGGAATTTCTCGGCTGCAAAATATATGAGCTGTTGTTTGATGTTCTTTGGCTTTAATTACACTTCAGCAACGTCAGGAGGTATGATATATTTATTACACAAAAAATGCAATTTAATTAATTCTTTTCATCAGTCTTAGTTAATGTGTAAAAAGGATTTAGATCTGGTCTTCTCGTGCTTCCTTTACATTTATGCTTTTAAATAATGTTATTTCTACCATAAAAATAGGCACTGAGTTATTTATCATATATTTACATATAAATATCTATTTTAACATATATTTTATATTTATAATTGGTGTTTCACTTTACATATAAATTGTTATTATTATTTTCTATTAATTATTAGTTGCTTTCAAATTTATATTAGCATTAATTTGAATTTGTTTATGAAATTTGAATTGAGATTTCCTTTTTTCTCTTTTTAAGAAAAAAATATCTTGCCCCTTTGTTCGAAGGTTAAGTTATTGCAAGCAATCAAATAAGGTTTGATTTGCGCATTTCTCAAAAGACTAAACATTTCTTGAGTTAGTATACTCTCACTTCATTGATGAATTGTAATAGCTAGCTAGAACCCCGAATAAGAGATTAGAGACTAAGGAGAGCGATGACTGCTAGGGTTTGGCGAGAGGAAGCTACACGGAAGTACAGTGAAGGGGAAGAGGAAGAAGCATGGCAGGTGCAACGGTCTCGTAAGTAAAGAAGAGAGACTTGAGGCGAGTTAATGGTGTGAGCAAAGGCAAGGGCGAGGAGGTGCGATCAGAGAGCAGGTGGGAAGGGTTAGAGAGAAGTTTGCATATAGTGTTCATTGACAATCTTCCTCATGAGATTGCAACTGGCACTCTATACAAGAATTTTGGCTGGGCTAGTCTGTTGACGGACGTGTTCATCTCAAGAAATAAGAGGAGGAGGAGTTCCCTTTCTTTTGCCTTTGTGCGGTTCGATTAGAAGGGGGAGCGATGTGAGCTGTGGAGATGATGAACTAAGTGTATGTCGAAACTAGAAGGATTCAAGTGAAGCTTGCTAGTAGGGGTGTGCGTGGATCGGATCGATTTAAGCAAAATCTCGATCCGATAATCGATCCGATCCGCACAATTTTCATCGGATCGGATACGAGATCCACATTTTTAACCTCCGGCTCCGATCCGACCCGCTAAAAATAAAAAAATAAAAAAGAACTAATTTCAAGAGAGAAAAATGAAAAATATAATAATACAAAGCACATTTTTGAATTTATTTTCTTATATAACATTAAATAAAGAAACTCAAAATAACAAAAATTAAAAATAACAAACATACATTCAAAAAAATTGATATAAAATTCATAAAAACATGTATTATTATATATATTTTTATTATTTATTTATTAATATGTGGATCGGATCCGCGGATGAGCACTTGATATCCGCGATCCGTATTTGTCAATGTGCGGATCTGATCAGATCCGATTGTTGTGCGGATCGGATTTGCAAATATTCGGATCGGATTCGGTTTTTAACTACGGATATTCGGATTAGATCCGATCCATGAACACCCCTACTTGCTAGTTTTTTTTTGTTTTTTTTTTTTACATGAAGGGCAACGAGGGAGAGCAAAGCGGGAGATGAAAAGTATATGTGAAAAACAGAGGCGTGGAGAACGGTCTTACAGAACGATGAGTGTAAAAGGGTACGCTCAATGGGATAAGGGACGTGATAGTGATACTTAGAGTGAGGATGCGAAGCGTGACGTGGTACATGAACCGGCTGTTGAAAGGGATAAGAAGATTGATGAAGCCAAGAATAGGGCATTACGCTACGGCAAAGGTAAGGTGGTGGAAGTGGAAGCAGTGCAATGACGATGTGAATAGAGCTTCTGACAAAAAGTATCATTGTTGAATCTGTGGAACCCTTTGACTTTAGAAAAAAATATGAAGGAGTTTATGGAGCAATGGAAAGGTCCTCGAAGAGTGGAGGGAAGGGATATGGGGCCTCACAAATGTGTTTTGTCCTTTATGTCAACGACAGTTAGGAATGAAGCGCTAAAAGACCCTTTCTTGTTGTCCTTATTCCTAGAGCTCAAACCACAATGGGGATACACACGGTGCCCATAGAGAAGAGTATGATTAGATATCATGGGTGTTTCGCTACAATTGTGGGATAAGCTAATAATGGTGGATGATTTAACTAAATGCAAAGTTTCCTATATCAGTGGGAGAATCTTGATCGATTCTTATTAGTGAGAACCAATCGATGTGTGGGTTTTGTTAAAAATGGGGAAAGTGCAGTTTGATTTTTTGTCAAAGAGTTTGGTAGGGAAATTTTTAGTGCTCAATCTTACCCAGATAGGGCGTATGAGGAGAGTATGTGCGTTACGACAGAAACGCATAAAGAAAACAATGAGCTAGGAAGTGGGAGATGGCGGAGCTTCGGAGAGAGATGGAAGAGAAAAGCCATGGAAAGAGAACATACATGATAATTCAAATCACATGTGGGATCCATTAATTGATATAATCCTTGTTTAAATTAAAGGAGTGACGAGAAAAAGATTAACATAGCAAAATATGGTGGAACAGATGATATATTGTTAATCGAAGCAAACAGATTTATTAAAAAGAAAAAGGGTAAAACAAGAAATAATGCTGAAGAGGAGAAGGTCCAAGAGGATGAAGACAATCGGGTTGAGGGTAGGGGCCAAGTAGATGGGTTTAATGGGGGAGAATAGGCCTAATTCTCCCTAGGCCCATCCTCTATTGAAGGACAGGATCATATATCACCTAGAAGCCCTAAGATATTAAGGGATGATGAGAATATGGAGTTGCAAGATGGAGCCTAACTAGAAAAGGATGCTGGTATAGTAACCCAAGAAGAGTGACCAACATTTGGAAGGTGTCCAAAATAGTGAGGCAGGGCAGGACTCAATATCTAATAAATTGGAGGGTCATGCTCGTTCCCACCCGAGTTCAGACCATGCACTAGTGAAGCCCACGTGCATAGGAGATGAGAGAACAATGTGGGCTCTCAAATACTGAACGACACAGACGGTGAGGCTGAAATAATTGGTGCTCGAATTGAATCACCATTAGCAAGTGTGGCTGGCAATTCCTCCACACCAGAGGCAATGAAAACGAGGGCGATGGCTGCACTGTAATTGTGCAAAGATGGTGGAATGTTGTTTAGGGAAGATGAGAGAGATCACGTTGAAAAGTATGTTTAATACAGAATTAGGATCTCCAAGCAGATCATACTCACTAAGGCCAAGACGAAGAAAAAAATATAATTTAAAAAATGTATCAATAACTTATGATATTTAATTAAATATTATTAAAAACATCTAATTAAATATTAGTTTCTTAATATTATTTTACAAGCATTTTAATAACTTATAATATTTTTACTAATTAACTAATGATTTGCTTAACTTTTTAAAAAATAGCGATATAAAGAGTCTCGGCGGGCTAGCCCGCCAAAGTCCGCGGGCTAAACGGAGCGGGTTAGGCATGTTTTCTTATTTTGGAGGTCTTGAAATCCTAACATGTCCCGCCTTTTTGGCGGATTAAGCGAGACGACCCGACGATTTTCGGTCTATTTAACACCCCTAGGTGGGTTGGCAAGTTGAAGCAGTCGTGGTGGCAGAGGCGGTAAAGGGATTGGGGGGAAAGGGAAGTCTGAAATGGTAAAGGGCTTGAGGAAGAAAAATAAAGTTGATCTAATAGGGCTAATGGAAACAAAAAAATATGAAATGAACAAGGGCTTTATTGAGACATTGTGGGAGGGAATGACTTTGATTGGGTAGTGGCAGGTACAGAAGGGAATTTTGGTGGAGTGATATTTGCGTGGAGGGAAGCATTCATAGATATTCAACAAACAGAGTTTGGGATGAGATGGGTAACAGTGAAGGTAAGTTGACAAAGGTGAAGTTTGAGTGCGCAATTTTTGTGCTCTATAGTGCCCATGACAGGAGAAGAAAATGGAGCTTTGGGAGGAATTGAGGCAATTGAGAACAAAATGGCAGATTCCATTTATGTGAGGAGACGATTTTAATGAGATCCTCTCCATTGAAGATAGGTTGGGTTACTCAGCACTTTCGCAATGCAGCAGCGATTTTGCAACTTGGATACACGACATAGGGCTGTTAGAATTAACATTATAGGGAGAAAAATACACTTGGTTCGGTTGCAAGGAATGTAGCAGAATCGATAGGGCCTTCATTAAATACGAATGGCATCGATAGGGTCTTCATTAAATACGAATAGCAGGATGTATTTGAGGCTTTAAGGTTGAATGTTTTAAGAAGGGCCCTCTCAAACCACTATCCTATTATGGTTTTCTCAGAGGTTGGATTGGGGGCTAAAGCCTTTTAGATGCTTGGATGCGTGGCTTTCGCATGAAGGGTTTGAGAATCTCATGTAAATAGAATGCTGAAAAGTAAAGGGCTCTAATATGGTGGAAAAACTGGCTGAGTTATGACAACTTCTTAGAATTTGGAATAAGGAAAAATTTGGGTCAATAGATAAACAAATTGAGATGATTGAGGAAGAAATAAAGAAGGTTGACAATATTAGGGAGGAGGGGAAAGAAGATGAGCAGTGTACCTTGACTAGAAGCAAAGCACTCCAAATTCTTTATGAGAAGTGGTACAGTCGTCAGGAAGACTATTTTTGTCAACTATATATGTGAAAGGTATAGACAGAAGGATAGATGCTGACTACGGAAGAAGCACGAGAAGCAGAAGACTGATTTGGCCGCAACTAAATCTCTGGTGACTGTCGCTTCTCTCCCCTTCACCACTCTACCTTCTTTATGCCGTGGTGCTTTCCTTTCTACTTCTTTGACAAATCCGTCTTATATCCCTGTTTGTGAAGCTTCACCTCTGCCATTGATATCCAAGAAGGTGTCCACAACTAATTACTTGATTGAGAAGGTTACCACCCATTCCTCCTTGCTCAATCTTCATGTGCAATCTTGACACTGCTAGACAAGGAGGGACTCCTATTGCCGTTAATTTCTGAATTTTTTTTCCTTTTTTATTTTATGGTTACTCTTATTGCCGTTAATTTCTGAATTTTTTTCCCTTTTTTATTTTATGATTACTGTTCTTTTTCCATTTTATTTCAGGTTTATATAGGTTCAGGATTTTCAATGAATTATATTATAGGAAAAAAAAAGCAAATGTTTTTTATGGATATTTCCTTTATTTTTTTCTATTCAATTTTTATTGGACTTCTCATCATTTTAAGTTTACACTGTATAGTCCACATGCCATAATTTTATGACTCATTTTTGGGATGTTAATTTCCACCATTATCCTCATGGTTACGGTTTGCTTCGTGTCACTTCACTTTTTACCACATGCATGAAGTTTGACTCCCTATACCACATGTTATTTTTTTATTCGCTGGTCAAATTATTTTCACCTACCTGTAGCCATCAAAGGCTCAGTCACCGTAGAATCAACCTCTATATATATATATTTCTTGGAGTTTTAACATTACTTCTTAATATCATAAGGTTCCACACATTGATTTTGCTATGGGTGAAATAATTTCTGGTGCGGTGGCAACACTTTTGGCCAATCTTACAACAAAATCATTTAAAGAGATTGCTCTGGCATGTGGTCTTAGAGATGATGTAGAAAAGTTTCAAAGTTCTTTGAGAATCATCAACGGATATCTTTTAGATGCCGAGAACAAGCAAGCAAAGAACAATAATGTAGCTGATTGGTTGAAAGACCTTAGAAAGGCATTCGATGAAGCTGGTGATATATTGGATGAAATAGAATATGACTCAAAACGGAATGAAGTGGTCAGAATGTATGGAAGCATTAGCATGAAGGTACGCCGGTTCTTCTCATACACAAGTAATCCACTTGTCTTTCGCATCAGAATGGCTCACAAAATCAAAGATATGAAACAAAAGATAGATCAAAAAGCAAATGAAGGGAGAACTTTGGGCATAGTGGAACAACATATCAACACTCCAACAGTGGAGCGCAATTTACCATGGCGAGAAACTAGCTCTTCGTCGCCGTTGCGCGTGTGTGGAAGACATGAAGAGAAAGAGGAGATTATAAAGTTTTTAATGGGACAACAACCAGAGGCTACTAATGTTGATGTGATATCGATTGTTGGGATCGGAGGTTTGGGAAAAACTACACTTGCTCAAATGGTTTATGATGATGATAGAGTGAAGCAGCATTTTAATATGCTGATGTGGGTGTGTGTCTCTGATGATTTTGATGTGAAGATGTTAATACAAAAGATTATTCATGCTACCTCAAGGACAGAGAATGTGGTTGATGCAAATTCTAGTTTGGAACATATGGTGTCTCTTCTCAATGAAAAGTTACGTGGTAAGAAGTTCTTACTTGTGCTAGACGACGTTTGGAATGAAGACCACAACAAATGGGATGAATTCAGAAATCACTTGTTGAAGGCAGGGAGTGACACAGAATCAAAAGGGAGCAAAATCATAGTGACTACACGCATCCGCGAAGTTGTTGATATTGTTGGAGGCGGTTTTTCAATCAATTTAAAAGCACTTCATGAAGATGAATGTTGGAAACTGTTTGTCAAATGTGCATTCCAAGAAGAGAGCGAAGAAGAGAAGTACCCAAGGCTAAAGAAAATTGGGGTGGAAATTGTTGAAAAGTGCAAAGGAGTGCCCTTAGCTATAACAACTTTGGGTTGCTTGCTTAGATCAAGACCCCGTGATGAAAATGAGTGGAGAAAAATAAGAGATAATGAGGTGTGGGAACTCGATAAAAAAAAAAAAACTGGCATTTTGCCATCATTGAGATTGAGTTATAATCACTTGCCACCGGAAGTAAAGCAATGTTTTTCATACTGCTCTTATTTTCCAAAGGATTACAAATATCTAGTTATTGAGCTGATTATGTTTTGGATGGCACATAGACTCCTCCAACCTACACATGAGGATGAAGATGCAGAAGATATTGGGGAGTTGTATATTAAGAAGCTTGTTTCAGCATCATTACTTCAAATTGAAGAAGATTTCGAATATTCAATGTCATTTAAAAGACTCAAAATGCATGATCTTGTACATGATCTTGCAAAATCAACGATGCAAAAGTCAAGCAAGACAAGAACTGTTGTGCAAGAAGGGGAACAAGATACATCTACAGAATGGGCCTCCAACAAATTCAACTATCTGAAGGTGTTGCACTTAACATATATCAAGTCGAGCCCGTTGCCTGATGATTTTTTTGAGACAACAAAGAAGCACTTGAGATTTCTCAATCTAACATCTTGTCCTATTTCTGAAAAACTCTCTGATTCCATTTGCAAGCTACAAATTTTGCAGAGTTTGAAATTTGTGGTTTCTAACAAGAACCATACCCTTCCCAAAGACATGAAAAATCTCATCAGCCTTCAATATTTGCATTTGGCAGTTGAAGTTACAAGTTTGTCCTCAATGAACATGGGGCGCTTCCAACAACTCAAATTCTTATATCTCGACGGTTGTTCAGAGTTAGTGTCTGTACCAAGTGTTGTTGGTCGCTTGACTATAAAGAAATTCATTATTCATTGGTGTAATAATTTGGTGAGTTTTGAGGATGAAGAGGAAGAAAGAAAGGAACACGTGGCACTCTATAACTCAAACCTTCAATTATTCGATATCATTGGAGCAGTGAAATTGGAAACTTTACCTAATTGGCTTGAAAGAGCTACTAAATTGCGATATTTGAGGGTATCCGTTACAAGTATAAAATCATTTTCCACAAGGTTGTCAATGGCCTCTCTTGAACAACTTCATATCACTGATTGTCGAGAATTGTCATCTCTTCCAGACAACATGGATCAAACTCATAGTCTTCAGTTTTTGGAAATAATTAATTGTCCTATACTAAACCCAAGGTATAATAAGATGACAGGTTCGGATTGGGCCAAAATTGCTCATATCCCACGTTGCAAGGTTAGTTCGATCAAATCTGTCTATAATTTTCTATTGAACATGCTTGGTAACTGGTATATATGTACCTAATTTTTTCCATGTATCATAACTTCTTTTTTAATCATATTATTATTATATTTTTTATTTTCCAAGACTTTTTGAATTGACATTCTATTTTTTTTTCACAATCGTATAATCATATTCGCTGATTTTCATAATCAATCACGAGGTGTGTGGAAAAAAGAAGTTATTTTTATTGATGTGACGCTATTTTATTAAATGCATGTATAAAATCAATTTATACTATCAGTGCATTGAAATTAATTTTTTTTTTCAATTGTGTATATATAATTTTTGGTGTCAGATTGTGTATATATGTATGATTTATGTTAATAAAAACAGGTAGACTGAATTTATATATTAATTAGACGTCAAGTTATACTTCCAAATTTTGAAAATATAATATATAATAAGTTAGTCTCTTGTAGTAATGATATTAAGACACTTAAAATCAATTTTTTTCTTTTACTCACCGTATATTCGCCTTAATTTGATTTTAATAATAAAAAAAAATCTTCTGTTAGTCTTTTGGTAAAATTTTCAAGAAGTGTGTAGATTATTGTTTTTATTTATATATTAACCCAAAAAAACTCGTGTGTACATTACATAATAATAGCCTTTAATTACTTATATAATAACCTTTTCCAATTATGCATTGTTAATTAAACTCATGTTTCGTTTCATAAACACTTGTCTACTGGCCTTGATTATTGCAGATTGATGGGGTTGATCAAAATGAAGATTGAAGATAAAGATGGGACAATACCAAAAGATGAAGATGATCGATGAAGATTGAATAATTGCTTTGTTTTGGCTATCTTACTCATCATGTTCTTAGCTACAACTTTGTGTTTGCTTTAATCTGTTGTGTGCTTGGATTGCTTTTGTATGTGTCATTTTCTTTTTAAAACTAAACAAAATCTATGCATGTACAACTCTTGAAGTTTGAATGAAGTTTGAAGGCGTTTTCAAATGAGTGATTCAGAGTGGTTGTGATTTTATAATAAATAATAAAAATAAAATATAAAAAAATTTCAACCACTTATTTAAGAATATTCCACTTGTTCTACCATGAATTGGTTTATTGTAGACTTTTCTTATGTTCTAAACTTATTTTCAAATACTTTTAAATTTAAAGCTTATCATTAGTGGAGATTGTCCAACAAATTATTGACCATAATAACAAAAAAAAAAAAACCAAGAACACGTACATTAGGAACAATATATTTCTGAAAGCTCAACAGCATATTTTATTTAGACTAAGCAGTTTTTCTCTTGGGACAAAAAAGAAAAACAGTATTTTTTTAAGCAAATATTATTTTAGAATACGTATTTATCATGGTGACTATCATTACATATAATTAATTTATAAAAAGATGAATAATAAAATATTAAATAGTTATTACAAACTTAAGATAATTAAAATAAGAATAAAATTAGAAAACTAAATTATAATCACAGTGTAGGACTTTCATATGATATATTCATAGAAAAGTCTATTCTTTTTTTTTGTGTGGGAAAAAAAAGACATCTATTATTATTATATAAAGACATAAGGCAGCTTGCTAAGTCACAACTAATTAAAGTGAAAAGAGAGAGAGAAAAAAAAAACTATAGCTTCAAAGTTACACATTATTATTTTCACACAACAAAGTGAAGTTTTATTGTCTATTCACACTCATCACTTTCATAGTGGGAAATGCTGCTTGATTCTGAATTTTTTGTTGGTGATATGAATTCAGAGGAAAAGCTTTCAATGTAAGAGAACATTTTGTTGTTGTTGTCTTCATTTTCAGAACCATCTTCTTGTGATAAAAATACGGAGTGTTGGAATAAATGCGTAATCTTAGATAAAATAAAATAAAATTATACACATTAAATTAAATAAAATAACTTCATATATTATATTCTAGCATTATTGTTTAACATTTATGTATGCATTAAAATTATTAATGAAAATATTTACATGACAACGTGCTTATGTGTTGGTGGGCATGAAAACAGTAGATTAGGTGGGTCAGAGTCTAAACATATTAGCTCTAAATTATAATTATTAATAAGCTATGTCTGACCTCTTATTTATTAACTAAAAACTTTATTTTATTTATTTGGCCTGACTTAAAATCTATTTAAAAGCCAAATAATAAAATTAACGAAAATAATAAAAACTTTTGACTATAAACAATTAAAATTTTATAACACATAAAAATTTATGTTATGTTAAAAATTTTGTAAATATATTTATTTAATAATTATAAATATTAATGACTTTTTTTTTTAGTAGTTAAAAGAAAAAAAATTTAATGATAAACTACATATTTAGAGAACACCCTAATAATCATGATCATCACTGTTATGACAATTTATTTGAGTGAACTTTTAAGGGAAAAAACAGCTTTTTAAAAGTTTTTTTTTAAGAAAAAATATTTAGAAAAAATAAAATTAATTAACGATTGAATACAATAATATAAACCTACTTTTTTATTTATATATTATGTTAAATTATTTTAAGTAAAATAATCATTTTAGAAAAATCATAAATTATAGTTTCTACCTTTTTTTTAGTGTACCAATCTGATTTTATTTTTTTTGGCGTTAAAATATTTATTTGTCACAGCAAGCAATAATGCATGACTAACTAGCTTTGGGTCACTTCACCAAAAAAAAAAATAAAACTAGCTTTGGGTCAAGTCAATGAAGTATATTACCATTACACCCTTTCTTCAATTTGTATGTAATAGGCTAATAGCTACATCAATTATTACTTTTCTTTCGCTTATCCTCTCTCCAATCTCCGTTACTCACTTCTTCAGTTCCTTCTTTCACAGTTCCACTTAATTAACACAACAGACACCAAGCTAAGCAAGCACTATCCAAAATTTTCATGCTTGAAATTGAAGGGATTTTCTTTGCTGCAAAAATATATCAGCTGTTCTTTACCTTAGCTTTCAATTGCACTGTACCAACGTCAAGAAGGTATGATATATTGATTAATTTTTTTCTTGAGTTTTAGTTCATGTGTAAGGATTTAGATCTAATCTTCTCGTGCTTCTTTTGTTGTGTTTCAATTTCCACCGTTAATTTAACGAGTTATGTTAGGTATAAAAAAAATGAGTCATTAATATAAAAATATAAAATACACATTTAAATATAATATATATGTTAAAATAACTTAAATAATATATATATTTATATACAAATATTTAAAATAGGGAGGTGTGAATAATATTTTTGTAATTAAATTATTTTATAAAGAATGAAAATTAATTATTAAACAAAAAATTAACATCAATAATGGTGACTGAACGAACGCTAATAACTATAAGAGAGGAAGGCGGAAAATAATGATATCCTTAAATTTTTCTTTGTTTTTTTCTGTATTTTGTTCTCGCTATATAAACTCTTCAGAAATTTAATTTACTCTATATGTGAATATCCTCCGAAGAAAGATGCTAATGTATGTTTGTGTTTTCCAAAACTGCCCTTTCACATATATGTTTTATATATTGACAAAATATATAGAAAATCTCTTCTTTGTACTACTGATTTGCACATTTTAAATAAGGTAAATTACACATAAGATAAGCTTAGTTTGGTACATGATAAATTAGGATAATTAAATCAATTATCAATATAAAATATATATTAAAATATAAATTATATATTAAAAAATAAATTTGGACTGAGATTTGTTTTAATATATTTTACCCTTTGGTGAGAGATTTAATCATTGCAAGCAATCAAATAAGTCACGTGGCTTATGCCACGAATTTTGAAACTCTGCTTTTGTAATGGAATTTTCACAAGTTTAAAGTGAGCTCTCCCTCCCCAATTGCCCTGTAGCTGGATCCTCTGAAACCACAAAAATTCATAGTTTGAATGAGTCAGCACTTTTTGAGATTTTAAGAAGAGTTGTTTTTTGGAGAGCATAGTACGATGAAAGTTATAAGCTGTATTCGGGGAGAGTTATTGTCTATCGTTGCCTCTATGGTAGAATCAGTCGGGGCTTGAGAAGCGATGGTTTACCCTATGGCAAATGTCAGCGATTCGAGTCCGCTTATCTCCAACTTGTGAACTTAGCCGATACAAAGCTATGCTACATGATAGCACCCAATTTTTCCGATTCGACAGTTTGATGTGTCAAGTGTAATAAAAAATTTTGATGTTTTTGTATTTTTACTAATTATATATATATATATATATATATATATATATATATTATAATTAAATTTAATTAAAATGAATGACTGAAAATATAAGAACACGAGACTTCCAAAAGTATTAAAGCTTTGCGTACATGTTTTAAGCCAATGGCACTAGAGAAAGCTTAAGCAAGGTAGCAAAAATCGAGATTTTACGTAGAATCGAAAAGGTGATTAAAAATCGTAAGTCGTAGGATCGTAAAACGGAACGTAAGATTCTACTTGATATCAATATCAATTATTATAAGAGCAATATAATATGATAAACCAAA
>JASCZI010181742.1:3433-19523 GCA_036250425.1 Stylosanthes scabra
TGATTGATAACTCTTGTATGGTGGAATACTAGCTTCATCATTAATCTCAATTGTCCGGCGAACATGCATACTGAGCTCTCGGTATTGAGAAAACATTGCTGCATGATTTGGACAGCATGGATGTGAATGTCCCAAAACCACTTTCGAAATCTCCCAAAGTCCAATTATCCTCAAATGATGCACATAAACTCTCGCTGGACAATTAGTAGCGTATACTGCATTCGTCTTCTCAGAAACTGGCACATCCGACCTTCTTTTGCCTTCTCTATTACATGAAATCAACTGGTTCAATATCTCATTTGATTTCTTACTCTTATTTGTGTTCCTTATTTTTATGGCAAACCCTGCATGTTTAGCATAATCCCTATAGAAATTCCTAGCTTCCTCAAGTGATTGAAAAAGCATACCAACCTTTCGCACATACTGCTCATCAATATCACATAAGAACTGCGCAGAAAGTGAAAGACAAAATCAGCAGAAATAAAATATTTAACAAAACTCCGCAGAAACATGAATCTAAAGTGAGCAGAAACGAGTTCACAACAACAACAACAATGTGAATCTAAAATTCCGCAAAAATAGAAATCTAAAATCAACAGAAATGCAAAGCCATAATGAGAAGAAATAAAATCAGAACCAAACTAAGACTAAAGAAATGCGCAGAAAAGATAAACCATACTACGTAAAAACAGTAAACCATACTCCGCAGAAACTAAAACAACACAAAAACACAGTAGAAAACTATAATGCATGAACAACGAAACTAACAAACACTAAACTAGTACGAAAAGCAAATTAAACCTCTTCTGTGTTGTTTGATTCACACGAATTATCCGAATTCAATTCCACTGATGCATCTGAACTCGAAGCTTCCATTATAGCACAAGAATCACAAAACGAAAAAGAAACCAAAGGAAAACGTTGAAAAACGAAATCTAGAAACAGAAGAAGAAAATGAAAAAGACGAAGAGATTTAGCAACATTGAAGATAACAAAAATGCAAGTACACGAAGTAAATTCACAGATCAATCGCAATTGAAAAACTGAGCAGAACAGAGTTGCAAAAAACACGAAGAATAAAGAATCACAAATTAGGAATCATGAAATTGAGAAACAAAAGGAAAATAACAGCCATATCTAACAAAATTGAAGACAAGGAAAATGCAATTACCTCTAGTATAGGCACAGATCGCGTCGTGATTGAAGAACACAGCAGAAAAGAGATGCAGAAAACACGCAGAAGAAGATATAAAAGCGAATCACCAATTGCAAATTGAGAAATAGAGAACGAAAAACGAAGAGAGGAATGAGAACGAAGAACGAAGCTGGAATCGGTGCGTCAAATAACAATATGTTAGTTATAATAGGATTGGAGGCGCGTGAGTGAAAAAGCTTGGCTAACCACTTGGTTTCACAAAACCACTTGGTCAGCTAGCTTTATCGTTTTTATAGTTAATAGATTCGTACATTAAACACAAAAATAATAAAATTTAATACAAACTTTTAAAAATTAGCATAAAAAAAAATTAAGTCATAAAGAAAAATAGAAAATAATTTTTAGAAAGGATAATGGATGTATGTATATGTAACATTATTCTAAATAATTATGTTCATAATGATCATTGGTTAAATTATATTATTAAGACGGATAAAGTGACAACTTAATTCCTAAAATATTTCACATCACACAAATTAACCCTAAAAATTGAAAAGTATATACTAAATTAATTCATAACATCTGCTTTTGTTAGATACTTATAGTCCAATCCCTCTATATTAACATAGTTAGTAGGAAATTAAGTTGGATTGATTTAGTGATTAATTTATTAGTCTGGTTAAATAATTATTGAGGGTTCGAATATTGTTTGTATATGTAATAATTTATTGGCCAGCAACAACATAGTTAGAAGGTCGCAATAGGCAATATTATGACATCATTTGCATCTTGACAGGAGAGAAACAATACTATATTTTGCTGAATGTGAATCTCACTCTTTGCAATTCAAAATAAGCCCATATAAAAACCTTCATGATAACATTATCTAACTTAAACACACTGTGACTTGGCTCCAAAAATCCAGCCGTCCATTGTTCAGGAGGAAAGCAGCGAGGATGACGACCTTAGGACAAAGTTTAGTGGCCTGGAAAGTTATCTATCGCGCCACATCTTGTGAGAATGTGAGGTCACTGTGTCCAACTTTCTTCAATGCATGTAGTATTTTCTGCAATGTCACCTTCATGAGTAATGGTGGGAGTGGCTATTTTCCAACTGATATTGTTAGGAAACCTTTGAGACCTTCTTATCGTATAAATATTATAGATCAATTATTTGTAAGTAATACTATTTGAATAAATGATTTTGACTAATCAAGTCATTTATTTCTATTCTAAATAAAATATTATTTCGGTGTCAAATAGTATAAAAAAAATAGCACATAAATAAAGTTTTATTTGACATCGAAATAATATTCTATTTAGTGTAAAATAAATAACTTGGTTGGACTTGGCTGGTTAAATCACTTGTTCGTATCAAATTATTGATAATCAATTGGACTTTAACAAAATGTATTTATAAAAAGAATTAATCTACGTGTACGACAGTATGTCTCTATCAACTTCTTATTTTCGTTTTCTATTTTAATTTTGGGTGTTGATGTATATTATTTTTATGTTTTACTCAATTATTTTTATACTGTCATATATTATATTAATGTGTTTTCTAAATTTTATACCGTTATAAAAATATACTATCAATTTACTCTCTTTTGATTATAGGGATTGTAATTAGAAAATAGATGATAAATCCTAAACCCTATAATAAAATGACAGAAGGGATTAATTATGTGTATTTTTTTTACCGTTAGAGATTAAAATAATGTAATTATAATCATTCTAAGAAACCGCAAATCCTAGAAACAAAAATAGGGTTTAACTAACCCCTTGAATGACATTGTTACTTAATTGTAAAATTACTAAAGTATCCCCCATGTTAACCCTGTTTAGTCTTTTCACCCTCTTTCCCCCTTGGCCCCTTGTCTCCGTCAATCCCACACAGACACATCCTCGCCGCTGGCTATGAACTACTTTCTCAGCTCCTCTCATTGTTCCTTACCACTCACCCTCTGCTCCCCTCCACCGCAACGCTCTCTTCTCTCATTCATCCACAGTGACAGTGAGTTCAACTGTTCAACCAATTTCATTTCTGTTCTTACTTTCTCGCTTCTCATATTTATGTCAAATCTGCTGTCTTAATTTTTCTTCATGCTGCTCTTAATTTTCTGCCTCCAGAGGGAGTTAGGACCTTTTCTGTCTGCTCTGTCAATCTCTATCAACTTCACCCTGGCACACTATGTTGGTTCTGTTAAGGTACAATTTTCTATAATTTTATTTCATAATTTTTCTTGTTTTAGTATATTCTTCATGTTCAACTAATATATGAAATAAGTAGGGATTAAAAAGCTTATTTACTGAGTGCCAAATACTTATTAAATTGTGCAGCTTATTGAAATTGGATTACTCGGCTTTCTCTGGATTCAAATTAGATTTCATGATTTAAATATATGGTTAGATTTGAAAGCTCCTGCGTATGTATTTGTGTATTTATTATCATGTGAGAAATGAAGGCAAGATAGGGAGAAAAAAAAACAGAACAGAACTTGATGTAGAATATAAAATGTAGCATATATATGCAAGCAAAACTATTTATCCTTGTTAAACCATCTCATGTAGAAGGATTTTTTACTTCATTTTGATATTTATATCTACCTTTGGAATAAAACTATACTGAGAAAACTAAATAAGGTTAAAAAGGTATGATGAAGGCAAGAGAGAGAACAATAAGAAATAAGAACTTTACTCACCTTGAATGAAGCTAGAACCTTGCTTTCTCTTCTCTATTGAATAACCAGAACTTTGCTCTCTCCTATTCCTGGCATTGAGGGGAAAAAATTGAATTAGAAAAAAATTATTCAATGATTTAATTATTTTACTATGAATAAGCAGGTATACTAATTCATTCAACCTTCATTCAAATTTGCTATGATGAAAAATCAGTTTCCATAAGACACTTGTCACATTTTGATGTGAACATTGACTGCAGTGGTTTGTTGCACTGTGCCTACCTGCTGTAATTGCATATTATTTTATTACCTTTCACATGGCTTTTGCTAGTTTTTCATTTGTGTGTTATATTGTTTTGCTATAGGATTCCTGCTTTTGCATAAAACTAATCACTTATGCTCATTGCAATTTCCGCTGCTGCATCCATGTATGCATAGCTCACAATTTCCACCTTCTAAAATTGGACACATGGCTTGCAAATTGATGGGTGTATGTTAATGTCATTTAGATGTTTAATTGGGTGTATTTTTCTCCAGAGAAAACTGCCCTCCAGATTGCGGTGTTTATTGAGGTTGTATAATTCTGCCTCCACGGCATTGATGTTGAAAGGCCAAGTGTTTGATGAAAGGCCAAAACTTGAGTCCAATTCAGTGGTGGGTTGGGTAACCGGATCAGTTCCCCGTGTTCCCACAACAGGGAGCGAGCTGTTTCCTTTAGTGACTAAGGTGTTTAAGTCCTTGAATTTTGGGGTTGCAAGGGAAAAAAAGGTTTGGGAGTTGGGTTGAGAGCCATGGGTTTTCTCATTCAATCAACTGTTTTAGGGTTATCATTCACATATTTGCTCTGGCAGGGAAGCGTTTGGAGGTGTTTGCTTTGCTTAGGGATATTGTTGAGTATTGCAATGAGTCTGAGTACGACACATTTGAATTGTTTTCAGCTTTGGTAGATTCACCCCACCATGTGGAAAGATCAGCTGTTGTGTTTGATGTGCTCATGAAAGTATTTGCTTCAAATTCTATGCTTGAAAATGCTCTCAATGTGTTTGTGAATGCTAAGCATGTTGGGCTTGAAACTGATATAAAGTCTTGCAATTTCTTGCTGAAATGCTTGGTTGAAGCAAATAGACTGGATTTTGTGAGGCCTTTTTTTGAAGAGTTGAAAGACTTTGGTCCATCACCAAATATCTACACCTATAAAATTATGATGAACTTTTATTGTAGAGGTGGTCCTGGATGGGATGTAAATATTAGACGGGCTATGGAAATTTTAGGGAAAATATTTAGTAGTGGGCAAAGGCCAACTGTTGTCACATATAGTTCTTATATTCATGGACTTTGTAAAGCTGGTTCTCTTGATGTTGCCTTGAAGTTAATTCGCAATTTATCATCTAGAAATAAGCCTCTCAATAGCCATTGTTTTAATGCTATAATTCTTGGTTTCTGTATAAGAGGTGCAGTTCATGAAGCTTTCGAGGTTCTAGAAGGAATGAATAGCTCTGGAGTAGTGCCTGATGCTTATAGCTATATCATTTTAATTGATGCATTCTGCAAGAAAGGCGATGTAGAAAAAAGTATTTACTTGATGAAGGAAATGGAACGCTTCCAAATAAAACCATCTGTTGTTACCTATACTTCCCTCATCCATGGTCTTTGCAAGCATGGTCTGATGCAATGTGCAGTAGATACTTTCAATAACATTGGTGCTTCTGGTTGTGAATATGATCAAACTGTTTATGAAACTAATAGATGGATTTTGCATGCATGGTGATATGGATTCAGCCATCAAGCTTTTGCAGGAAATGATTAGCAATAATTTGGCTCCTACTTCTTTTAGTTTCCGCTTTCTAATTAGAGGATTCTACAAACTGGCACTCTATGACAAAGCATTGGAAGTTTTTAATGTCATGCTGCGAGATGGTAAATGGCCAGATACCATCGCTTGCAATTATGTTCTTAATTGATATTGTAGGGCTGGTCAAATGGAAGAATCATTAGCACTGTTGGAGGAATTATCAGACCATGGAATTACCCTCAACTCACATTCATATAATGCAATCATGCACATGCTTTCCAAAGAAGGTTATCCAGAAAGGTCACTGGAGCTATTGCCAAGAATGCTCAAAAGGAATGTACTTCCCAGAGTTGTTAATTATAGTACTCTTATATTAGGCTTTGCCAGACAATTGAATTTTAGAAAGTCTGTTACTGTTATTCAAAAGAATGGTAAAGACAGTGACCAGATTCAACACTATCACATACACGATTCTCATTAACGTATTTAGCCGTAGTGGCAAAATGCATGGAGCTTATACCATTTTCAATGAAATGAAAGAAAGAGGTTTGTGTCTGGATGTGATTGCATATACATCTGTGATAGCTGGTTTTTGTAATGCTGGAGAACCGAAAAAGGGTTGGGCGATATTTGAAGAAATGTCAAGGGAGGGCTGTTTGCCAAATGATTACATATACATGTTTGATTGATGGATTTTGCAAGTCAAACCGAATAGATCTGGCCTCTTGGCTGGTTGGTAAAATGAACAGAGATGCAGTTAGACCCGATGTTGTAACTTATACCGTGCTGATTGCTTGGTACCGTAAGCATGGATTGTTAGATCAGGCACATAACCTATATAATGAAATGATGGCAAAGGGTATTTTGCCGGATGATAGAATTTGTCAGGTTCTAATATGAATACTGGCACAACACATGAAGGTTAGGAGGCTGTATGAAAGCTTCTATGATATCTAGCCGGTATGTGTTTAATAACTTGCCTGCCAGATGCAATGATAGTTAAATCTGTGTTTCCCAATAGCTGCATCGCTCTTGTTCATCCATTTTCTGTTGTTTTTCCATTAATAGATGACTCTGAAGGAGTACCACAAAGTGCTGTAAGAGAAAAGAACGGCCTGCAAGCACTAAAGACGGAGGGAGAGAATGATATATATCAGAGAGTTTGTTGTTGATATTTGATTTTCTCTATCCTGGTGAGGGCGGGCATCCATAGACGATGGGGTAATGTTTACATGGGATCAATCTGTTCTCATATCAAGTATTCCGAGGCGCAGGCCAGGCGATGAAATTCAGGAAACACTGCGCGCATCTCAATTTTCCAGCAAACATGTCAAGGTATAGCTTGTATGAGTAATTCATAAGTTTAATTAGAGTATGTTGACGTGTTACTGACTCATTTTGGTTCTGCTTGTGTTTAGGAAAAATGGCCAAAGATCCTTTATCTTGCTTGGTTGTGCTATCAAAGCATTGGTTGATTTGGAATGAAATCATATTTTCTGCTTGTGTTTAGTTGTACAAGCAGGAGACTGTATATAGTATTGTTGTTCTCTCCCATTCTGTTGTAAGTTCTTTGTGTGGAGGATGTGTTAAATGTTAATCTGTACAGTTTAGTTTTATGCACTTGCAATATGTATATGTAATTGTTACCAATTTTTTTGAATGATTTAAAAAAAAATGCGATAAAGAATAAGGCTAATTATAGGCCTAATATTTAACGGAGTAAAGAATTCAACTATAAATATTATTTTTTAACAACATTAAAAATATAAAAAATATAAATCATAAATCTTTCTTTTTATAAAAATTAGGTCTGTAATTAGATTTATGACTTATGAGTTAAGCCTTAAAAAGTATGATAAAGTTTTTAAAAAGTTTACTCGTCTTATTAGACATTCCTAAGAAATTTTAGCTGGTGTTTGTGTATTTAAGTTTTTTGTTTCTTGCGTGTGTATTTAAGTATTTTTTTTCACCAATTTGCAAAAGTATTTTGGTTGGATAAGCGAGGATAAAAAATGAATTGTGTTGATTGTATGTAGCATTGTTGAAACTCAGATTGTCTTTGAATTAGTTTAAAGAGAACGTATTTAAAGAATAAAGGTATTATTTGCACATTAAAATTAAAAGTAATTAATATATATTAATATATAAATACATATATAATTTGACTTATTTTAAAATATATTTTTATTTTAAATATATATTTTATATTGGTGGTACAAGATAGTTTTTTTAAAGAATTATAAAGTATACAATCTTAAAACAATTCGTACAAGATAAACTCTTAAACATACCTATTTAGTTCAAATCAATGTTTCATGATGTAACAAAATATCAATCTCAAGTCCATTCCGCCATAGTATAATATAATAAAAATGCTAAGCGTACAAATAGTTTTGCGAATTAAATCTATCCAATTTTCTTTTCTTGTGTCTGCTCTTCATTTACGTACTCCTCCTTCAATTAACATAAGTGGTATTTAGTTGAATTTGATTAAAAAAATGTCCATATACTTAGCAATTTTTAATATATAAATGAATCTTTTGGTGAAATGAAAAATATTTACTACCAAAATCGTAAGCTATTTTGCTTAAATGCCCTTATTTTGTAAACTTATTCTCGGATTATTCTTATTTTGAAACAATTGATACAGCTGTAATCGTTTTGCCACGATAGCAGCTGACTTTTTTTCACCTAGCTGACTCGGAGGCACGCTTATGGTATTCTTTTTTGGAGGCGCTAACACGAATGGCGTCTCGATACAGAAAATGACAAATTTAAATGCACCACGTTGATAGAAGCGACAAAGCAGAAGACGCCTCTTGATTGAAAACCCTAACCGCTTTAGCGCTTTTTGTCCACCGTTCTTTAATCCAAACACACTCCTATTGTCCCCTTCATTTTTATTTGTATGCCTTTCCTAGTGTTTATGTTGTTGTGAAAGAAGTTAGAGAGAATGTTTATTAAAAATGGTGTTAACATACAAAGTACGTTAAGAATACATAAAAAATATACCGTCAATGAAATAAAAATCACTGGTCAATTATTTATATGAGCAATGAATTAAATATTATTTAATATATAAAAAAATACACGTTATATTTTATAGAAAATAAATTAACCATGAATAATAAAAACTATTAAATAAGTTTCTTTGAAATTAATTTGTTTACAATAAAAAAAAGCTTTCAATAAAATATATGGGCCTTCGAGTAAACAGGCTAATTTACTCAAATACTCTTATTTGCAAAATTTATTCCGTAAATGTTCTTGTTTTGAAACAATTGTCCATGCTGCCCCGTTTTGCCACGTTGGCAGCCTTATTTTTTTGTCGAAGCTGACTAGGAGGCGCCAACACGGTGGACACCATCCACGTGGAGGCATGAAAGCGCCTGGCTTTGTGGCATGTGTAAGCCACGTAGGAGGCGTCTTTTCGCTGCGCGTCTTCATGCTAGAGGCGCCATCTGCTTCCACATCTGCAAGGGAGAGGCGCCAGGCGCTTTCACGCCTCTACGTGGATGGTGTCCACTGTGTTGGCGCCTCCTAGTCAGCTTCAACCAAAAAATAAGAACGGGTAGCATGGGCAATAGTTTCAAAACAATTGTATTTATGGAATAAATTTTATAAACGAGGATAAAAAAATCAGCTGCCACCGTGGCAAAATAAAAGCAGCTGTGTCAATTGTTTTAAAATAAGAACAATTTGGGAATAAGTTTTCAAAACATGATTATTTGAGCAAAGTAGCCAAAAACAACTTAATGAAGTCCCATAAAAAAAAAATAAAAAACAAAAATAAAAAAATTCTAATATGAATAAGCCTTATCCAATGATGAAATGAATTCTTGGTAGTTTGCCAAAGGGTGCAAGTAATTTCCGTTGTCCTAGTCTGATCTCTTTATCACCAATCAAATAATTAGTTGCCAAAAAAATTGTTATTTTATTCAAAAGGGAGCATTCTAGCTAGTTACAGTTGCCATTTAATTTGTCAAGGTATTCTTGGTCAAAATCACACAACCCTATTGGTAGGTCCATAAGGTTGTACTTATATTAAATCAGTTAATAATAATATTAGCTTATAAAGAATACATAGTATCATGCAAAAACATGAGGCTAGCCCCTGGTTTTATGATATTTATGTCAAACACATACTTTACCTTTGAACACAGCACACTGTAATTTTATGCCACCTTGCATGTCAAGTTTCCTTAATTACAAAAGTGCTCGTTCCAAATTCTACTCTATATATACACACCAATAGCACACAGAAAGAACCATGAAAAGTAAATAAGATCAAATTTTGAAATCCAAGAGAAGCAAAGAAGCCATTTCGTTCCCTTTGTTTTTTTCAAGGCTATAATAAGGATTAAGGAGACACTATTCCTAAATTAATTAATGGGGCGTTGGGTCAAACCTGAGGTAACATGTTTAAAAAGCTTGTTATTATTCCAAGTCCGTTACATTTTGATGCAAAAGTTAGTTATGTGTTGTGAGAAATTTTAATATATTGATGTGTAAGTACAGGTTTACCCTCTAATGGCGGCAATGACATTTGTGACCAGTATGTGCGTCTTTCAATTATCACGAAATTTGATGAGGAATCCTGACGTTAGGTAAAATTCAGTTACATATAACAGAATTGTAGCAAAACGGTTTTTTTCAGTTATAACAGAAATAGAATTAACAGAATTGACACTATTTAATCTATTACTTAACTAAGGTCTAAGGAAAACGTTTGAAGTGAAAATTTTGGGGTCAACGGTAGATGTTTGAAGGGAAAGTTTTGGGGTCAAATGTAGCGGTAACTTTTTTCTTCTTCTTTTATTTGTATTAATTAATTATAAATGTTAAATACATAAAATTATATATATTAAGTTAAATAAATAATTTTAAATTATTTTCTCCTTATTAATTAAGTGTATGCTATCGTATTTTTGTAAATAAATGATTATATGTGTTTTTCTCTCTTTAATTAATAAACGTATATAGTGAGTGATATGAAAAGAAGGTAGTTAATTAATAGCTAGGTAGATAAAAAATAATATAGTATTATTGGTTGAATGAATTTATTTTGAGAAATGAATATTATAATATATGTATGTTATTATAGGATTAGCAAAGCAAAAAGGAACATGGGAGTGTTAGAGAACGGAGAAGAGGGAGAGAAATATGCAGAGCATGGGCTGAGGAAATTCCTTCGTACTCGACCACCGGAGATTATGCCAACCATCAACCACTTCTTTAGTAGCCATGATAATAATAAACATGAGTGAATAATCACCCATCATCACTTCAATAATAATAATATCAAATCCAAGTTTTTTTTTTTTTTGGTTTCTATATCATATGTATCTAAGTTTACTTCTCAATTCTGCACTTTCTGTCATATATATATGTTTGCCATCCATTTGCTGTTTTAGCTTTTTGCAAGCTTTACGTTGTTAGCTAGTGTCCAAAAATAAAGTGTCTTCTTCATATATATTATTTGCTTGCAATAAGAAAAAAATTGTTAGGTGTACAAATATTTTTCTAAGTTCAATAATCACTTAATCAGGTATTATTCACATTAGTTGAAGATCATGAAGGAGAAAAAAAACTCTTTAAAAAAATGACTTGATATTATTTAGTATGTACTCCTTTTAAGAAGGTAAAAAAAAAAATGAAAGAAAAAATTTAAATTTGACTACAAAATACTAAAATGCCTATTTAATTATAAAATATTTACAATTAACTTATGATAATACTATTTCAACAAGTGGTTTTGACTAACCAAGTTTAACCAAGTAATTTATTTTTATACTAAATAGAATATTATTTCGGTGTCAAATAATATAAAAAATTGCACATAAATAAAGTTCTATTTGACATTGAAATAGTATTCTATTTAAAATAGAAATAAATAATTTGGTTAGACTTAGTTGGCAAAAACACTTGTTCATATAGAATTATTGTTAACTTATAAATACAAATGATACGCTTCATTAGATAAATCTGACCGATCATTAACTGTAGGTATATCAAATATTTTTGCTAATTAAGTACAATTAAGTATTATTCACATAAGTTGGAGATAATGAAGGGAAAAAAATACATTAAAAAATGACTTAATTGTATTTAATTTTAACTCCCTTTAAGAAAGTGAAAGAAAAAAAGAAAAATAAAAGAGAAAATATTAAATTTGACTACGAAATACTGCGTCATATTTGACTATAAAATATTTAAAATTAACTTATAACCACGAATGATAGTCTTCGTTAGATAAATCTTTCCAGTCATTGATTGCAGTTATATCTTTAGTGCTATCCATGGCATTTTGAGGTGGAAATGAAATTTTTATTTTTGGGGCAGGTGCGAAAATGAAATTAAATACTTAAAAAATAGAAATTGTTTTTTTTTTGTATTTCAACGGGGCTAAGCCCAAAAAAATAGAAATTGTTAAAAATAAAAAAGGCATTCCAACATGTATAATATATTCGTTTAAATAATTTCCACAGGCTTCAAACCCAGCCAGCAATAAACTTCCTATGATCAGAGATTTTATTTTTGGCCATGCTCCTACGATCAGATTAGAATTTTTTTTTGGATAGATCAGATTAGATCTATTTGTATTTTGGGCTTCATATTGGATCTCTTATCTCTTATACCCTAGTTATAAAGTCTAACTTGGGCTTATATAGAGCCCAAATTTCTTAACCGTTTTTCTATTATACATACACAAGACCAAAAAACGTCTAAAAAAAAAACCAACAGAAAATATTGTGACATATTTTTAATCAAGTTCATATATTACGCATTCAAGATAAAAATAATAATAAGTCTACCAAAAATAAAAAATAACAATAAACTATATGTGATACGTGATTACCGCAGTTTTTTGTGCTAAAAAAATTAAATACAAAATACTCATAACACATTACACATACATATCATATCAACTTAGTGTCAAGAAAGGAAATCTTGTTTCAATTTATCTAAAAATAAAATTACTGAACCAAAACAAATTTACTTTTAGTCTCTGAAGACCTAAGTCCAAACAAAGGGATAGGTTAAAGAAAAAAATTTTTTGAAGAGTTTTGTTGAAATCAAATAAAGGGAACAAGGCAATGATCGAAACTACAAAATAAAGAAAGAGCCAGCGAAGAGAAAAAGGTTAATGTCGATTGAAAATTCCTCAAAAACACATTCTTTAGGTACATATGATGATTCTATGAGATGCTGGTACATCATAAGTTATCATGCAACATTGTGATCCTCCCATGTTTCATGTATGAATAATGGCCTTCAAGTTAAGAATGATTAAAAGCATATAATCATATAGATAAATAACTATAAAAGTGTGTATATAATTAATTATAATTCATTTTAATTTCACTCCAAAATCATTTGCTGGCAATAGAAACTAATCTGGCTACCCTATGACCCGACATAGAGGCCTTAGTATTTTTTTTAATCACCGATAATCATCAATGTGTATGCCTTTTATTAGTTAATTTGATAACAACTTAGTTGTATTTCATAATCCAAAATCTAAATTTTTTGGTTGGTCCCCTATTAGTTTAATTTAGTTTAATCCATTTTGGACATTTTTTATTTTCTTGTCTTTTTTTTTTCAATATTTTATTTCTAGGATAATAAAACTAAACCCTATCGGCATGATAAAGAAATTACAGGCTTACATACACTATTGCACAAATTATTATTAAGAGTCCCACAAAAAACAATAAATAAATAAATAAAAATCAAATAAATTAAAGTACAATGAAGGCATGATTGTCAAAGGCATGTGAAATATCACTTTCATTAAGGGAATCATTTTCCATACTTTGCATCAACCAAGCATGACTTGAGAGATATGCATGCATGCTCAATTTGATTTGAAGATTTTTCAAATCTCTATCTGGAAATTAAACTAGGTATAGTCATATTTAGGACACTAATTTGTGTAGTACATATTTTGATTTAATTGGAAAATTTTAAACTAGCTAGTAGGGGATCTGCATTATTATTTAACCTAACCTAATTTTTTAGGGTCCCTTGGGAAGGTGTTTTTATTTATTAACCTTTTATATTATGTGAACATAGAAATTGTATCCACCGACAGAGAGTGAATTGAATTGAAGGGGTCAAAGAGGCATCAAGTCAATATATGATCTTGTGAACTTGCACACTATTCAAACACACATTTCGATGGTTTCATTTTATTATAACTTTGGATTATTAATTTATAGTCTCTACTAATTAATGTAATTAACCTCCTTGATGAATGATGAGCAACATATATATAATCGGTTATGTATTTTATGAATTGAAGCATGTGATTGGGTAGGTTAGGACGTATCTCCTTACACACATGCTAGTTAGCTAGCATTAGCAATATTAGAATAATTAAATAATAAATCATGAAATTAATTAAAATACTAATCTCAATTCAAGCTTTCATGAAATAGTACTATGATTAGCCAAATGTTTTCTCTCTCCCAAGATGATTAGGTTTTGCCTTGTGCAAGAAAAGTGGGGTTCATGTGTCATTAGGAATATGGTGATTTCAATTAATTTACCACAAAATTTAAAAAAGGGAGACAAATGGGAGAGAGGGGGAAATTTTGTTGTGACTATTGTTAGAGAAGTTTCTTAATTATGATTGATTGATTTGCTAAAGTTGTTTTAATTGGTTATTTGTATATTCTTGCATTGGGATACATCTATAGTGTTGTGTTGTCATAATTGTGTAAGTAATAAAACTTCAAGGCTTAATGATTGAAAGCTGATGAATTCCTAATTATTACTAATGTCCTCTTAATTATAGTACTAGTATGGTACTCTAGCACATTATTTGTACAGATTCCAAAAAACAAAAACTGCATTATGAGCAATTAAACATAATCATGTGTGTGTCTAAATCAAATTAAAGTAAACCTAACCTAAATCTTAAAGCATATGTATTTCTTAAACAAGGTAAAGGAAGAAAATTAGCTTTCAGAGCAATAATAATTATATAAAATTCTAGTTTGTAGTAATCTACTTCTAGATATTAAGGGGACAAAAACGTAAATACCATATAGTATGCATCACAAAAAGTATATTACTGTATGAAAATTAATGCAAGTATTTCTATTTAGTTTAATATTATTAACATATATTTTTAATTTTTTTACTAATAAGTACATACAGGAAATCATTTATTACTTAGTCAATATTTTTTATTCTTATTTTTTTAACTTTCATTTTTTTAAAAGATTTGGATTTAGGGTCTAAAATTTTATATTTAAAATTGAGTGTTTTAGATTCTGAATTTAGGATTTATAATAAAAATTAAAGATTATTAAATTAATTTTAATATTGGCTAAGAAATTGACTATCTAGTCATTTTGTTATTTATTTTTTTGTGTTTGTGTAAAAATTTTAAAGATACAAGGGAAAAAAATATATGAAAAAATATCAGTAACCAATAAATAATAGTCAATAATTAGTCAATTTTTTTATTTATGAGAAACAAAATATCCAAAACTTAATGAAACAAATCATTCGAAATTTAGTGAAATAGAACATGCGAAACCTAGTAAAATAAATCATTCGAAATCCAAATAAACAGGAACATCTAAAATCTAGTAAAATTGAATATCTTCAACTATTGGTTAATATTAAATGAATTTTTGTTATTACCTGTTGAAATGTAATCCATTGTAACTTTATTTGTTGGAAAAGAGTTAGGTTCTTGGAAATCCCTTGCATTGACATTAATGTTTACTTTAATAATTTTACCGTTGAAAATGAATTTGTTATCCTTTAGTTAATGCTTACCATTAATGAAGAAACAAGAATATCGATGAGGTCATAGATGAAGGTACAAAAACTCCAAAAGGCAAGTGTGTGTGGTACTTGTCAATGGTTTTGTTTTGGTATAGTAAGGACGATTGTGATATTCCCACGAGGGGGTAACATGCAAAATGAAGAATGCTTCTTCTTTCTTTTCTTCTTCTTCCTTATTAGCTTCTGTTGTTTTGTGCCACAAGATGGATCGGATAGAGATAAAGAACTTCCCAAAAAAGCAATATTATATACATGGACTTATCCCGTACATATATTAGTTTTATTAAAAATATGCATGGTTTATATTTATATTTTATTTTAATTTTTATAAAACGTACGAGATTTGTATGGTAAGAAAATCTTTTATATTTGTTAACTTATATGGATATCAAATAATTTTATATGATGATATAGAGCCCCACAAGGGTGTTAAGTTTGATGCTGAAAGTGGGCAAGCAGCCACCGGAATCACATGGGTCTTGGTACCCTTTTGCAACATAAGGCTACCTAATTGTGGCCTTCAAAGCAAAGGGAATTCAACATCTTAATTTCAATTCAATTTGCATTAGTAGTGGGAATGAAAGAAACAACAACAACAAAGACAAAAGTCACTCATCATATCCCTCAACTCATCAAACTATAATAAGGGGAGGGA
>JASCZI010181742.1:19607-39608 GCA_036250425.1 Stylosanthes scabra
AAGCTAAGAATCTTTTCTTTTTTTTTTTCTTTCTTTCTTTTTGGTTGCAAAGTAGTAGCTAGTGTTGGTTTAATTTTCATTTGATTCATTTTGGGGTGAACTGTGATCACAACATTTGTGCCAATTTTTGATAAAGAATTGATGAATCGATCAACCTTAGCTTGATGCATGATGCATGATAACTATGAAGAGAATGTCACAATTATAATCATTGCTACGTTTCCTCTTAAAAAAAATATAGGTAACCAATATTTTTTAATCAACATTTAATTTTTAACAAAAATAAAACATCCAAAATAAAAATTAGTAGAACATCCATAATTTTTTTAGAATTAGAACATCCGAAACTTAAAGCAATCAACAATAAAAACAGAACATCCGAAACTTAAAGAAATAAAACATTCAATTTAAATTATTGGACGATATTAGCTGAATTTTTGTTAGTTATGTAGCATTGTTGTTCCACTTATTATTACTTTAAATTTTGGGAGCTCGAAATATTAGGGCTTCTCTGATCGAGATCTCATAGCCTTATTAAACTAAAAGAAAAAATTAATATAAATTAAATTAAAATAAGAGAAAAAAACATATGCAAAAAATTCACATAAACCTAAAAAATATATCGAATTAAGATATAAGTTACAAATATAATTATCCATATTTATATAATTAATCTATTAAAAAAAAGTGTATTACATTATATTAGAGGAACGTTATTTATTAAGGCACTAACAATCAATCAATTTAAAAAATTTGAATGACAACTCAATCAAATAGTGGGTGAGAGAAATGACATAAAATTTGTAAATTATTTGTTTATGTATTCAAATTATATCCATAACCTTATCGGCACATACATTAAGATGTACAAACAAGAAAAATGACAGAAAATATGGTTTGGGCAAAATCTGGTAAGAACAAAATCATCGTTATCTCCCAATTTCTTTTTATTTTTCTTGCGTTGCTTGCTTGTATTGGACGTTCTAAAAGCACGCATGATTCAATCAAATAGCAAACCTCTTTTCTTAGCTTTTTGTTGATGTTATATAGTAACTTCTAATAAAAGTCATGCAACTTTCTATATTCTGATGTATAGGCAAATTGATTATACTTATTTTTATTTCTAAAATCAGATATTATCTTTGTTCATATAATAATAATAATAATAATAATAATAATAATAATAATAATAATAATAATAATAATAATAAATATATTTGTCAAAGTGAGGTATACAATAATACAAAAAACAATTCTATTTTTGTCCACTAGAAATATTGTAATTTTTTATATACATAATCAATTTTAAATAGTCAATATTAGTCAATTTTAATTGTAAAAATTATTTTTTAAAAAGGTTTTGAATACAGATTTAGAATTAAAAATGTAAGATTTAAAATTTTGTTATGACCAAAAAAATTGGTCGCTAATTTCTAAGTTAGTGACGAATATTAGAATGGCTTTAGTAATAGTCTCTAATTAATTAGTAATTAGCAATCAACCTTAGCTTTAAATTCTAAAGTTTTTTTTTTGTAATTGTTTAGATTTAAAATAACAAAAGTAATTAAAAAAAATAAGTTTTATTGACAATGATGAAAAAAGTTGACTCTCTTATAAACAGTATATATTAGGTCAATATAAACTCTCATATATTAATGAAACTAAATCCATATCCTTCCTTGGATGCTATATTGCTACATTCTCAAGAATATGCCGAGAGAAGTAGGTCAAAACTATACATAATTGAATGATATGAAACGATGGTACACTGGATGTTCACTTGCTCAGATTCCATGCTTCTCTTCATTTCAAAATATACACTAAGTATCTAGTAGTAGAACGTCATTTATATGTATTATTAATATGATTTCTACCCACGTCAATATATACCAATCAAAGTTAAGACAATTGAATACATGATTTCATTAATGAAGGGTCTGAGACCTTAATTTTTTTTCTTAAAAGAATTATTGTAGTGATGTATACTAGTAAAGTAGTAATAGAATATCAATTTGTTTAATCTAAAAATATTGAGTGACTAGTCTATGATAATGTGTCACGTTTTCTAATTGTTAAGGAATACCCACTGGAATTGTATGTGGTCGCAAGGTTCAACATAGATCGATACACATTTAATATTCAAAACAAGCAAAATAATATTAATATATATTGTATCATGATATTATTTCTCTAGAAAAATATAAAGTAATAGAAAGAAAGTATAAATAATTATACACATAAATGTTGTGTCACATGAATTTTTTTACATAAGCTTTTTTTTTATTTGTCTATTTTATTGGAATGTTGAAATCAGAAATTAAATTCTATACTTTTCCGTTAGTAAGCTTTAATAAATATCATGATCTCATTTTTTCAAGAGATTTAAGTTAATACAGAGAAGCACGTCATCGAACTATATATCTAACATATGATTCTATTAACCTTTTAACAATTTTGATTCTAGAGGCAAAACAAGTATTTCATCACAATGTTTACTCAACTTGTTCATTTGATCTCCTTTGTTCTATCTTTATTTTATTTCAAATATAAAGGATTAGATTAAGATGAATAAAAATATCTTATAATAAGTAATAATGGTTAAACAATTTAGTATATCAATGATTCTAGGTGTTTATTTATTTTATCCAATTAAATCTAATCAAATTATTTATTTTATGTCAAATAAAATATAATTTTAATTTATCTTTTGAATATTTAAATAAATAAAAATTTAAAAATATAATTTATAAAAAATTAAAAAATTTTAACACTTTTTAATAAAAAATTGGAAAATAACTATAAATGAATTAAAACTCCCCATTATTATTTTTTCAAATGAAATTATTAGATGCATATTATGGTGAAAAAGTAAAATAGTGAAAAGATAAATATTCTTTCTTGTAGATAAATAAATTTTTATGTAAAAAATATATTAATTTATTTTTATTTATTTATAAATTATTTTCCTGACGCAATTTTGCAGTTATTAAATAAATGTAGGTGGTTCAAGACTCAAGAGTTAGGAAGTGTGGACCACCCCACACGTGAAACCACAAAGCGTCTCTTTCATCACTCTGCTGTATATCAAGCGTGCGCCTTTCATACTCCAAATAATAATAATAATTATTATTATTGTTATTATCTGAGTACTTAATTAGATTGTAATAAGAAAGACACATACATAATAATTAAAAAACAAAAAACAAATTCCCAAGATTTAGCAAGGCAAACGATTCGAGCTAGCTAGACACGATAAGAGGCAGGGCATGCAGAAACACACACACACTTTACTTTTATCTCCTTAATTACGGTTACGTAATTAATTTCAAGAGAGTATAGTTTCAGATTATGAAATGAAAATTATAGTTTAAAAATATGATTTTAATTGTAATAATAGTTATACATATAACTATTTATATTATATCATTCTTTCAGTTTAAATATTTGAAAGAAAAAATGATTTTTTCATGTATGATGTCAGAACTTATTATTGAAAGATATTAAATTTGATCTTTATTGAATTCCAAAATTTATAATTAATGTGTCATTTAATAATCCAATTAAACAGCTCAATGCAAATTATATTTTTAAATTTAAAAGATTGTTTTAAGTAACTACAAATTTAAGTAATTAATTTAAATTCGAATTTAAAATTATTTTAGTGATATTTTGAATTTCAGCTCAATAATTTCATGACAAATTTTTTAAATATTGTTAAAACAATTTACTAAGTATATGCAGCATAGGAAATTAAGCACGTTGGATTCTGGAAAGTTCATACAGAAGGTAAGTGATTAAGTAAGAAAGTGAATAGTTATGGAAAATTAGGAAGAGATTAAGATAAGATGAGTGGGGAATAAAAAGAGGTGACGTAATAGTAGCAAAGAGACAGAAAGGAAATGGTAAAATACATGCACCAACAGCATAGTAAGTGACAAATACATCAATTCGATGAATATTGAATACAAACATGTGCACGTGGATACGACCTACCACACGTGTACTCAATCATCAATTTCGGCCATTCCCTTTCTCTCTCTTCATTGCCTCTTCCTAATACAGTACTATATTAATTATGCCATACATTTTCACTATTTATAATTTAATTATCCAGTTTTTAAATAATGATAAAAATTTAATTATTTTAAAATATTATTTATTTTTATTTTAAAAAATATTTATTTTTATTTATAACAATTATTTTAATTTGTTAAAATGCATAAAAATGAAATTATCTAAATAATTCATGATTAAAACTAAAAATTAATTAATAATCCCTATTTAATGTTTGTGAGGATGCTGTAGCTGCTAGCTAGTGCTAGACATAGGGTTCTAGGTCTGCACAAGAATGCATTAACTTCATTGTATATTTATTTATTCTTTTTGAAGTTGGCAATTCAGCCTCACATTGTGAGTCTCAAGGAGAAGGACATGACTCAAATGGGGTTTAATCCCATTTTACTTTTGGCAGCGTTCTTGACTTCTTGTTGCATTGGTGGGAATGGTGGCCCCAGATTTGGGAGAAAATATTTTTTTATATATATATTTTTTAATTTTAATATTAAAAATAATTAATAGAATATGAAGGTCATAAATTTTTTGCTTTTATCTTACAAAAAAAATTAAAAATATACAGAAAATAGTATAACTATTATTTTCCAAATATAAAATGTTTATATTTATATTTTTATGTATTACTTTAAAATATGTAATTAATATGAACTTTATAAAATATAATTCTTTGTTTTCATTTATCAAATTCTTTTTCTTTTTTGTAAAAATAAATTGAAAAGTCCTAGTTTTTTTTTGTAATTTCTATCAGTATTCTGATACTTTAGTAAATATATATGTTCTTGTAAATTCAGTTCACTTGTGCATTTAAGTAGGCATTAAAATTTAAATCATGTTTTATATATACAATCTATTAACTAACAATAATATCTTAAATTTATGGTAAATTAGTTTTAAACTTATCGACTTAAAAATATTTCTATGACAAAAAATGTTATACTAGCATTTAAGGAGAAAAATTCTCATAAAATTATAGTTTGTCAAAGAAGTCAAATTAGAGAGACAATATTTCATAGTAGCAAAGAATTAATGAGCACGAAAAATGGCTGATACCATGAAACATGTTCTTTAGAACCAAGAAAAACAGAGTAACACAACAATAGAAGACATAATAGATAGAGATACAATATCTATTACTTAAGAAGGAAGAAAATTATTATTTGATTCTGAAGACTGATGAGTATTACTAATTATTTAGTAGATTAACTTAACAAGTTTAATACACTTTTTATACAAAAAGAACATTTTTAAAAAAATAAATTTTTGTATAATCTTTCTTTATTGTTATTATATTTTTTGTGTTGAATTTTTTTTCTTTAAATAAAAAATATTTAACTCTAGATTTCAGGTTATACAAATTCTAATATTATCTAATAAAACTAGGTCTCTCAAAAGTTTAAGTATATAGGAAGAAAGTAATACATAGATATTATATCTCTAACAAAGTAATACAATTATGAAAATCAAAATTTGGGAATTTTATAAGACCAAATTCATTTTTTCTATTTAAGAGAAATAAAAACAACAAAGGTATATTTTACAAAGACAAAAGGTTTATTTTAAGTATTAACTAATAAAATATAATAAAAATTCTATTTACATATTAAAATTAATCATCAAAATCAATCATTAATGTATATTATACATTCAAATATAAAATACATATATAATTTAACTCATTTTATTATGTATTTTATATTTCAATATATATTATATATTGGTCGACAGATTTTGTTGTACTCATAGCATAACTTAAATATAGTCGGCAGTATTTTTTAGTGTTAAATTTTATAGTTTAGCTTAGAAAATTGAATAATATTAAAACGGCAAGTAAGCACATAGGATTCCTACACCATTCCAAACGAAGTTGCATAATGCAATCCAAGAACACGAGAGTGTGTGTGGTCCCAACAAACATGGCAATTAGACTACTCAAATCGGTTGAACAATTCCACATACAAAAGTATATATAATATCTATGTCAAAGAACAAATCATCATACGAAGGAATATATAGATTGCAAATGAGTAAATCATTTCAATAATAATAATGCACGCAAATTCTATCGAAGATAAAATTAAAAAAGGATTTGATATTGGCAATTGTTAGATTGTAGCAATCATTTGGTCTTCGACATCCTTTATATACTCTCATTATACACAAAAGTTAAATGTATTTAGTTATCTAGGTATGCCAACTAGATTATTCTCTAAAATTCATCTTGTAGCTAGCTAAGCTAGCATTGGGTTGGAACATGCATGCTGTATGTTGTCTTATATCTTATAATAATATAGGTAGTATATGTGCCTTGTTTTGCTAAGTGACACATAAGTAATTTTTAAATATATTTGAAATATTTGAAACTTGTGAAAGAATAATATAATTACTTTTTTTTTTCATTAATCATATAAGCATTATGTTTAAAATTTGTGAAAAAATATTCATAATTTTTTATCATAAATGCTTTCTTATATTATTTTATAATATACATTATTCTTCCAAAAATTTGTTTACATCAATCACATAAACAATTTGACCAAAGAAAAAAAAATAAATTTTGATATTTAAATATTTTATTAATTACTTATGCATTTAATAGGTAATACAAAAAAATTTAATTATAATATGACATAAAAACACATGTTAGTTAATTTAGTTATATTAGCTATTAAATCAGTTATGTTGGATATTTATGATAACTCTTTATTATATAGAGTGCTGTTTTTTTTTTGGGGCTTGTATATAGAGTGCTGTTGAATCACCTAGTCTATCTTTCTATAACTAACATAACTAACTTGTAACTAACATATAACTTTCATTTATTTTCTCAAGAAATACTAGGTGTAAGTATAAATGTTTTTTTCAACCAATCAAATTTAATTAAGTTACATAACTATAATATGTTATTCTTCACAAGTATGTATAGTCCTGAATTTAATAGTTGATACACACCAAGTGCGGTATATTTTTAAAAAATATATGTTAATAAATCTGAATTATATATGTTATTATTGTGACATTCATCATAATCTCCGCGTTTAAAATTTTAGAATAATGGTTTTCTTTTATATTGTGTAATTAATTAGGGTTGACATTATTAGTGATCGATTGTGTGTGGACTACTCGCCGAGTCTCTGTTTTCTTTTTCTTAGAAAGAGAAAGTTTAGAAAAACACGTAAAAATGCAATGCCAGTGCATGAATATAAGAGAAGTGTAGAGATTAAGCATTTGATCAAGATTAATATAATCTATATAGTCATTAGGAAAATTTTACTCTGAAAAAATTTAAGTGTCTTCCGATGAGAATATTACTATATTTAAAAATTTCACTCTCATAATATTTATATTGATTATATATCAAATTTTAATAGCATAAATCAACGATCAAGATTTAATATCCTCATTAAAAGACACTTTAGTGTCTTCACCAAAGACTTTCTCTAGTCATTATTGTATTAATATCTAATTTCATAGGTTATTCTCACTTGAAATATGTAATAATTAAAGTTTATACATTAAAAAAAAAAAACATATAGCGACAGTTTTAGTCCTTGGTAACAACGATGTGAATCATTACTTAATTTTTAGCGGCGGTTCATCAACTACTAAATAATGTATATGTATTGAAAAATATTTCACGTTCAACCAGTGAAATAACTGTTGTTAAGCAGACTCTCAATTTGCGACGATTTGTATTATTGTTTTGACTTTGTAACGTGGTGCGATTTAAAACTATCACTAAAAGTTTGTAATATTACAACGTTTTTATAAATCGTCACATAAACTGTTAATTAAACTGTCTCTAGGATATTATTATTGTTTGTCGCTTTTGTTGTAATGATAATAGAAATGATAAAATAATAATAATAATAATAATAATTGAAGTATTCTCAACATATATATAAATATAAATATTTAAAAATGTTGGCAAAAAGATGATATAATATATGCTTGATTGAGGCGTATCATGAGTTGATCAAAATGAATCTATAATAGTGAAAAGTGAAATTTTATAAGCTGCGCACACCACATAAAAATTGAAAAAGTTTGGTAGCACTCGTTGGCTGATAAAAACTGAATGGGACGCTTCAAGAATTGAATTGATAACGTCGATGCAAAAGTACAAACAATCATGCGGATTTTGGATGATCAAGTTGATGATTATAATTATACACCTATCAAAGACTAAAAAAAAAAAAATTATTGAAGCATGAAATTTTGAAATTTCCAGATAGGCACTAATCGATAGAATCAGCCAAAGATAGAGGCGTGACCAAAATGGTATTGCGTTGGCTTTATTCAACAAAGTGATTAACAAATGTTTCTCACTAATGCCACTAGCTACAACTGTGTGCATGTGGTGAAAGTTGATGAGATATATAGAGTAGCATATGAAGTATATATCATGGCCATAAGGGCTAAGCCATGATTGAGATAGTTCAAAATATAAAGCCAAAAACACAATATAACATGATCACTAATGTGATAAAGAACTAGCTAGATAGATATGACAACTCCACGAGACTTGACCAAAACAGAGAAGGAGATTCTTTTTATGGTTTCAGAGGGTAAAAACCTACTATAAGCTAAGACTTCAATTTAAAGAAAAATGCAAAATTTATTATTATTTTTTGTTATCACTTAGCTATTATTATTGAAAAATATTGATTAAGCTAAGTATAATAATATTAAATTAGTAATTAAAAATATTGAGAGTTAATAAAAAATAATGATAAAAATAAATTAAAATGAATAATAATTTAATATTTCTCAATTTAAAATCATCAAGTAGAGACTATAATTTATGAGATTATACATACTGAAATAAAATAGTGATAGATATATGCCAATGTGTGGCAAAATATAGCTATAATCATGAAAATGATCAAACTCTTACCATACTTTTATGGACATGTCTGGGAGTGATCATTGAAGGACATTGGAGATTTTCCACCAAACTCATTAAAGTCTATGGATCTATAATCAAATAGTATGGTCAAACTCTTGTCAATCATATCTTGGTGCTTGGGATGGAGAGAGACCATTAGCTACAAGAGGTGATGGTGGAGTTTTTCCTAAAAGGCTCTCATATATACCAAATACCATGCTGCGTGGGGGAGGGAATAATAAAGATATATCATCAGTGACAACTATAAGAAGAGTGCCTTAAGTAAAATTTGTATATTGTCCTTGATGTAAATGTTGAAGAGGACGATATAGGTGGGCCGAGTCAAGTGTTTACTCTCCTCCATCGAATTATTGAGTTGAGTTGTTTATAACAATCTAAAAAAAAATGAACTTTTTCTTTTGCTAAATTGTTTTTCTTTTGGAGTGTCATAAGGATTGAATTCTAAATTTTTCGGTCATAGAAACTTTAATATCATATCATAAAAGCTTTGATCCTATGTAAAAAAAAAAAATTATACTCCCAAAAGCTTAAACTAATAAAAAAAATAATATAAATAGTTATATTTTTAATTATTTTTATGCAAGAGTCTTTCTTTTAATTTACATTAATGTTTTGTATAGTTTTTTTTCTCTTTTTTATTTATTTTATATTATTTTTTATAATGATCGAACTCTAAATTTTTCAATAATAAAAATTCTAATACTATATCATAAAATTATTTATTCAAAATACTTAGTAAATAACTATATCTCTAACCATGAAAAAACTATAAGAGAACAAAATAGAGTCCCTCGTGCGAATCGAATGTCTCAATGTAAATAAAAAACGTTGCTTTAAATAATTGACAAATTGAAATTAAACGAAGCCAAAAGGGAGGAAAAATTAAAAAGGAAGAAAAAGAAGAAGGAAAAAAAAGTAATTAATAATGTCATTTTATAAGTGTTGAAAGTGAACAGTTGTAAAATAGTAGATCTTCTTATTATATAAAGAAAAGAATAATAGTATTTTAGCCCTATCCATGAATGATGAATCTATTTCTTCTGTTTAATTATTTTTTTTCAATATTCTATTAATATAAAATGTAAAGATAATTAGATATGATCACTCAATAAAGAAAAAGGCAAAAGCTTCGTCCGTGTGGGTAGAGAGAGAGAGATTGATTCCAGAGCCTCTCCTTGTGCAGCCATTGCATTTTGCATGGCCCTTTAATTTGTTTCTCTCTCTCTCTCTTTCCAAATGAAAACCAATTATTTGATACTTTTCGTCCCCCTAACACATGCATCTATATTTGCATCCTATCTGTAATTTTGTTTGTGATTCTCTTTAATTTTGTGATCCACCTAACTCATCACTCCTATCATATCCCCATTCCTATCTTAGCTTCTTATTCCAATCTATATATTCACTTTTATTATTATTATTATTATTATTATTATTATTATTATTATTATTATAAAATGTTAATTTTTGTTCCAAGGTAGATACTAATTAATCTTGTCTTTAAATTTATTTTGGGTTTTACTTGTGTTCCCATCATTTTAAAAATAATTCACTATAATTTATTCTCACCATTAACTCATTTAAAATTGCTATAGAGAGTGGTTATTTCATATATAATAAATAAATATCATGTGCAGGAAACTTTAATAATATAAACCTTGTTAATAATAAATTTTAAAAAAAAATTATAGAAAACTGAGAATATTATACAATACTTTTTCTTAGATTGGTTATTATTTTCTTTTTAGAGTATATTTGTTTCCCCTTCATATTTAATTCAATTTCCCTTATTATTTTTTCAGAAAACAAATTCTTAATTTGTAATTCGTTGATTGGTCTGACAATATTCATATCAATTATCAATTATTTGATCTTAATTATTGTGTTTCATTAAATGGTCCCTGATGTGCCATTTGTCCTTTCATTCTCCTGTCCACATGTTTTTTGTAAGATATCCAGTAGTGCTAGCAACTTTCATTTGTTTCTTAAATTTATTTATTTATCTTCTTTCATAAATAATTAATTAATATATAGGGTTGGAAGTTTGTTTATTCATTCTGATGATTTGAGAGGGATAAGAAATTAAAATTGGTAACAAAATTAGATGTTCCTAATTAAAATATGCTAGCTAGCTAGCTACTACAGCCAACTAAAAAAAATATACAATGGTATATCAAATATAAAGTTTATTAATTATTCCTCTGAAATGAGGACAAATCTTTGAATATTAATATTATACTATTTTCCTCTACAGTTTGGTTGAAACTATTATATATAGTTCATGTATGTAACTTAGACGACCAAAAAAGAAACTCAATTAAAGAGTGAAACGCACACCTTTGCTCATAGCTTCAGGTAGCATGCATGCATGTTCCTAGTTGCAAGCAACATGAAATTAGAAATGTACACAGTGATGATATATTATTGCATAGAACAAAATTTGGATGTTTGTGACAATCATATGACCCAATTTAGGTGTATGATACAGAAGAAAATTCTATTCTCTAGTGCTTTAATTTGTTAACATTAACTTTTTGTATATTTTAATAACACTTTTTTTAAAATTAAAAAATATTGTTAAATAATAAAAAATATCATTTTAATTTTTAGCAACATATTTAAAACTAACACTACTATAATCACCATAATCATCATAGTATATATAGCCATACTAAAAGGCACCGTATATATAATTCAGTGTTATTTAGGTGACTATATATAATTTAGTTATTTTTTTATTTGTGATGAAACGTGAGAATAAATTAAAGGGGGTATAATAGAAATAGATGCATTTAATTTGTATGTTTCTTTAATTTGTTGTCAAATCTTCTGCAAGGATCTCCCCATGGATTTTTTTTCTTTTCTTTTAGTCACCATCCAATAATCTTATCTCTTTTATTATTATTTTAATTTTAAGTTATGCCACTTGAAGACAAACCTACTTCTGGATCCCCTTCATCAACCAAAGTCAAAAAGAAACCAATGTACAGATTAATAAGAGAGGAAGAAGAAATGTAAGGGAGGGAATGGAAAAGAAAAAGGATTTACAGAACATAGGCATGTCTCTTTTGAATCATACATTTCTATAATTAGAAGCGTGATCATCTTGTACATCTATGTATACCTATAAAAACTGTACGGTTCTGTCCCTACGGTTTGTAGGGTGTGTATTCAATAATTTTGGGTGATGTTATATTGTTACATCACTTTCAATACAATCTCAATTATATGTCCTTCATATCTATGCATAAAATAAGTATACATAATTATATTGGATCTCCCAACCACGCTCTCAACTCTCAACCTAATTCATACTCACTCGCCTTTAAGCTTTTCTTAATCTCTCATAATTCCATAAGAATATAGGCATGTAAAATTGTTTAATTTTAGAATAAATACGGACTATTTTTAATTTGGACGATATCATTCTTAATAATTCAAAAACCTCAATTTAGCCATCAACCATTTAAAAATTGAAATAAATATGTCTTTAAAATGGATTTATCAATGCTAAATCTTAAACTAAGAAACCAATTTCAATGGGCTGTTTTTCCAAAATTTTAAATGATTGAAGACTCGATTATTGAAGTTTTTGAATTTTTAAGAGTGACGTTGTCATTGAAATGTTAATGGACCAAATCGGGTGTTTACTCTTTATTTTATAATCATAGAAAAGTTAAATTGAACTATTCATATATAATGCCATAAAATTATTACTTCAAAAAATTTAATCTTATAAAAATAATATTGCGTGACTTTTTTTTAAAGTCTTTTTCTTTTCTTTTTTTATTTTTCTGATGTTAATTAATTTGTTTTAGTTCAATAAGAATCCAATTCTATGTCTTCAGTGATAGAAACTATGATATTATATTATAAATTTATCACTTTTAAAAAAAATTTAAACTAATAAAAAGACACAAATAATTATATTACTTACTGCCAATTTATTTTAATTATTTGAAGGATGTATGTTCTTGATGATAGACATATGTATGTACTACATTCATGGATACTTCCCATAAATAAATTCTTCACATTCAACATTGAGGCATTGCAAATATGATAATCTTAGCTTATTAAGAAACACAAATAAATAAATAAATAAAATTGCGAATTAGGTCAAAAGTAGTGGCCTAAGATCCACAGAGTTTCCTAAACAGGACATGCATATTTGATCATACTGTGGTGAATAGTGAACCATGTTTGATCAGATTTTTCCGAAAAATACTAAGAAGAAACTGACACGTTTTTTTCGCAGAGAAATATTATTCATCTCATATCTCATATAAAATATAATATATATATTCATTAGATGACCATGATTGACAACCATATTCCTTTGTATGGTTAATAATGTTCAATTGTGACTACATGCATGTATATACAGGGATGAAATATCCACCAACAATTAGCTTCACTTAATTTATTGTTTATAATAATTTTCATGATTTTTTGGTCAAAGGTCCTTAAGAAGTTGTTCACTTGGAAAAACCTCTGAAGCTATAAATGATGTAATGCAAGTTAATCATAATTTAAAGTTTTTTTTTTTAATTTACGTACATAATACTTATAATTATATAATTATAATATTTATTTTAATGATAATTAAAAATTATAAATAAAAACTAAAATAAGTTATAATTACTTATAATAAAATTATCTAACTATGACTATGAAATATTTTTCAATATCAAACAGTCGATCTATTATCTCGGAGGAGCAGTGATCAACCATGCATGCAAATTTTCGTAATCAATGACGGAAAGTGAAAAGGTATAATCATTTTTTTGGGGGGAAAAAATCATGCAAAACATTTGGGTTGGTTTCTGATGTTTGGCATGATGGCAAAATCCAAATGTCAATCTCAATATTAATTCCAAGCGATGTGATTAGCAAGAAAATTAAGTGTTTATCCTTTTCCGCTGCAAAGCTCAACTCTCCATTCATCATCTTTATTTATTGGACAAATCACAACATTATTGAGAGACAAATAAAATCTAATAATGTCCTTTATTTATTTATATTGTTCTCTCATAGGATTCCGTAATGTGAAATCTCACTATTAGTTACACGTTCACTTCTTGTGATTAGAAACTTTATATTATATATTCATTAGTAAGATTGAAAAGGCTTAAGCTATATGTTATTATGTTAATATTATTATTATAGTAATATATGTACATTAATTAGCACTTAACAGATAATTAGACATTAGTTGTCCTATGTTTAGTTGCTACAAAAATTTTAGTGATAGTAATAACAATTAGATGATAGTATATTGTGATTATTATTTTTTAATTTATTTATAATTTTAGGATAATTATATATTTTTCAATATTATTATACAGTATAATGACAAGTTATAAGATTTTGTAACAATTGCCACTAAAAATTTAACAACAACTTTATTTACACCCTAAAATTAACCACTAAAATCAGCCATCAATGTAATATACATTGAAATACAAAATACACATTAAAAAATGAGTTAAAATATATTTGTATTTTATATTTCAATCTGTATTATACATTAATAATCTTTTTAGTAGTTAATTTTTGTGTACACCTAGCATAACTCATAATTTATTGTCATTGAAATTATTTTTCCCCAAGTGTTGCCAAGTTTAATTTGTATGCTCGTATAATATAAGAAGCATTTTAAGTATATCTAAAAATTATATATTTTTGTATTTTTAGCTATTAATCTATGAAATTTTGGAAATACCGGAAACGCAAGCTACAAATATTGGTTTTTTTTGTTAACTACTATCTAATTATTGAAAGTAAAAAAAAGAAAAAATTGTACATCCAGAATATTGTGCAGGAAAAAGAAAACATTTTGTTTTCATGCATGTGTATGTACATGATTGAGACTGGTCTAAGTAGCTACATTGGAAATTTACCATTGATTGTGGTAGACCACAAGATTGAACAGTCCAAAAATTAAAGCCAATATTATATATTTGAATGGTTTCTTCAATTCTTCATAGGAGTAACAGTGTCATCCCCATATACTACTAGCTAGGTTTGAAACTAGCAGTTAGTATTTAGTAACAGAATTTGGGAACCAATTCTGTTTGTCTAAGAAAATATATTCACATCACATGGTAACCTATAGAGAATAGTGTCTTATAGTGAATGATTTTTTGTAATCTAATGTAAATATATGTAATTTGCATTCATGACGACCAGATCTTATTGACAGACATGTGAACGACTGGGGTATATATATATATATACCCTTTTCTTTAAGGTCCAATGGGGTGCCATGCATGTGCTAGCTCATTTCTTTTTTAATTATCTACATGCGCTTTATCCCTCTATCTGTGGCTTAATCATAAATTATACATTAATTAGTTACTCATTAATAATTCTTTTATATTTCTCATAGAATAAATCTAGGTGTCTACTAATCTATCCATATATTTTGCATCAAATAGATAACGCATTAAATATAGAAATAATAAAGTCTAACACATAAAATTTGAGTCACAATAACAAATAAAAATTATTTTTATCAAAATAAATGTATATATATATAGTGTTATCATTTATCATATAACTAAATTAATAGTATTTAATTTTTTTTATTCTTCTTTTTAACTGAAAGTGTTGAAAGTGTTGGTTTTTTATTATTCTATTTATTATTTTAAAAGACTATTTATTACCAAAGGATTTTTTTTTTGGTGTCTTTATTATACCAAAGGATTTAACTACTTACATATGTGATAGGTAAACATTCAATAATTCAGTTCTTGATCATTTCAATTTAAATGATGTCATTTTTATTGAGTAGAAATTTCAAATCAATCTCTAATCATTTAAAAATTTAAATAAATAGACTTCAAAATCCAATTGGCAAATTGATTTAGGATTTAGGATTGACAAACTAATTTAAAGGACAATGTGTCCAAATTTTTAAATAATTAAGAACTAAATTTAGATTATTAAGAATGATGTCGTCCAAATTAAAAATAATAAAAGAATTAGATTAAATATTTAATCTACACTTTAGATTTTAGGTTTTGATATCAAAATTTAATCCTTATGCAATGACAACATAAAAAATTTAATTTATACGATCATCTAATTAAATCGATTACATTTAAATAATTTTAATTTAAAAATTAATTACTTTTAATAATAACTATATGTATAAACTTTTTTGTAAAGTCAATATATAAAGATTAGATTCTTAATTTTATTACATTATCATGATAATGCAAAGATTACATATAATGACATCTAATCAATACTTTGTTAGCTTAAAAAATACATTTTAGTTTTGTACTTTTCATATTATACTCTAGTCTATAGTTAAAGCAGTCCAAATTCATCGTATCTAAAATAATAATTTAGATGGTCTCTTTCTAAAATAAAATTTTAGAAACGAAATACCTATTGCAGCAAAATTTAAATAAAACTTAACATAATTTTATTATACAATTTTTTTCCCCATAAATTGAATTAGCGGTATAAAATATACTTTATGTAAGAGTGACAATTTGTCATATAATTGATATGTAAATTGTGTATCTATAAAAGTGACATGAATAAATTGAGGAAAGTTATTCGGTATAAATATAAATCAATTAGTTTTTATATCTTATAAAAATTAAAGTAATTTACAAATGTAAATCATCTCATATCTCTAACAAAATTTACCTATTTACTATTTATATTTGTATCAGAAAAGACACATAAGTTAATTATGTATTTATAAAAAATAATTTTGGTAATTACTTTCCTTAGATAAACCCAACACCTTATACTAAAAGAACTGAAGACAGTAAATAGTTACAGTATCTACATTCAACTATCATCAATCACCATCCTTCCAACCGACCCTCTACCCCATTTTTCTTTTAAATTATTTTCTTCTTTTTTATTTTTAAAAATTTTCTCTATAAAAGCAACAAACATTTCCTGCTCCATAATCTTAAAGGGTCCTTCAATAGGTGTCTCAGTTTATTTATTTCTTTATGAATGATTATATGCAAAAGATTAAAAAAAAAAAAAAGAAAATCATTGCACACTGCAAATGACACTGTTATGTTGAGTTGTTCAGTCCCCTGAAAATCCTCTCCAAAAAGGCACACCTCCTTTTTTTTCTTCTTTTTCAAAAACCCTCTATTAATTCCATTATTTAAATCCTCTAATGCCTACAAAAGGGGATGCTACAACCTTATAGAGTGGCAATTTATTTGGCTACATAGTAATTAATTCTAAGAAATTCTTTATTATTCTTTATATTATACGATATGAGATGATGGAAGAGGGAGGGGCTATAAATATGAGTGTATGTGCAAACTTGCTGTGACTTCAACAACAGAAGCAGGAGGTTGCTGTTTCAAAGCGTGTTTCTGTTGTGAGTTTCTTTCTTTGAGCAACTCTGCAATGGCTGTGTTATTGGGAATCATTGGTGGGGTGGTGTTGGTGCTCTGTTTTTGCTCTGTTTTCTTGTTGAAGTGGAATGAAGTGAGGTATAGGAGGAAAGGATTGCCACCTGGGACAATGGGATGGCCTCTTTTTGGAGAAACCACTGAGTTTCTTAAGCAAGGTCCAAACTTCATGAAAAACCAGAGAACAAGGTAACCAAAAAAAGAAGAAGAAAAATGTTTCTGTTTCATCTGTTTTCTTGTGTTATTGTTATGAATGTGTATGTAACCAATTATGTTTTCCTGAAATTAGTTAAACTGGGGTGTGAAGTAATCACTGTTCATGAATGTACTTTTAGGTCCTTTACCTCATATTACTAATGATTGTAACTTTTGTGAAATGATGGCAGGTATGGAAGTTTTTTCAAATCACACATACTTGGGTGTCCTACCATAGTGTCAATGGATCCAGAGCTGAACAGATTCATTCTGATGAATGAAGCAAAAGGGCTTGTTCCTGGTTACCCTCAATCCATGTTGGATATCTTAGGAAAATGCAATATTGCAGCTGTTCATGGCTCCACTCACAAGTACATGAGAGGTGCACTGTTATCCATCATTAGCCCTTCTTTCATCAGAGATCAGCATCTCCCTAAGATTGATCACTTCATGAGATCTTTTCTCACTCATTGGGATAACAAGATCATCAACCTTCAAGACAAAACCAAAGAGGTGTTTCTTTTGTGTTTGTTTCTGTCATCAAATATTATACTCCATTTTTTAATAATAATAATAACTCTTGAAATCATTCATGAAACAGATGGCATTTCTGTCATCACTTAAGCAGATTGCTGGCATGGAATCTAGCTCAATATCTCATCCATTCATGACAGAGTTCTTTAAGCTTGTTCTAGGAACACTCTCCTTGCCTATTGATCTTCCAGGAACAAATTATCGCCGGGGATTACAGGTATACAACATTGTTTAAATGAATTTGCATTGTGCTGATATAAAATTTGGTCATAGATTCATATGTGTGTGTGTTGTTGCAGGCAAGGAAGAACATAATTAGCATTCTGAGTGAGTTGGTGGATGAAAGGAAAGCATCCCAAGAAACACACCAAGACATGCTTGGTAGCTTGATGATGGGGAGAAGAGAAAACAGATACAAATTAACTGATGAAGAGATCATTGATCTCATCATCACAATCATGTATTCTGGTTATGAAACTGTCTCTACTACATCAATGATGGCAGTGAAGTACCTCCATGATCATCCCAAAGTTCTTGAAGAAATGAGAGTGAGTGTCCTTTTCTTTTCTTTTTAAGTTTTTTTCCTTATTATATATGTACTTAATGTGATGATATATTGTGTTTTTCTTTGAACATTTTTGTGAAACAGAATGAGCATTTTGCTATAAGAGAGAGGAAGAAGCCTGAGGATCCAATTGATTGCAATGATCTTAAGTCAATGAGGTTCACTCGTGCGGTAAGAAAATATTCCATCCGTTTCAATTTAATGCTGCATTTATTATGAAATTGAAGTAGTTAGAAGTTTGTGTCTTTTGAATTATTTAGCAAATAACATTATTTGAGTTGGTTTTACTTTTTCCAATAACTCTTGCGTATTATTATTATAATATTGGTTTGATCAGAAATTTGAGGTTGTCTGTTGTGTGTGTCTTGTTGTTGCAGGTAATTTTTGAGACCTCGAGATTAGCCACAATAGTCAATGGTGTTCTGAGAAAAACAACTCATGACATGGAACTAAATGGTGAGAGTTTCTTGCTTATATTTATGATGATTAAGCCCTAGCTATTATGGCTGCAAAACTTTATGTTTGATGGGCTCAAGATGAAGCTGTTTTTTGACTTTTGGTGCTTGCTTCTTTCTTTCTTTCTTTCTGCCACACTTTTACAGCACTCATAAAGCATGTAAACACAGTAACTATAAAAAGGAACAAGAGTTATGGTACTAGTAACTAATAACCCCTAGGATAATGACTATACACTCATTCAACAACAATGGTTTTATGATCATACTAGTAATTATGGTAACTAGTTTTCTATTTTTAAAATAAAAAAGAAGGTGCCTTTTTTCTCTACTAATAACCACTTGGGGTATTAGCATTATTTTAATTAAGAATTCCCATTATTTGTTTGTTTGTTGCAGGGTATTTGATTCCTAAGGGTTGGAGAATATATGTATATACAAGAGAGATAAATTATGACCAGTTTCTGTATCAAGATCCACTCACATTTAATCCATGGAGATGGCTGGTTGGTAACACAACCACTTGCTTTTCTTTTACACAGTCTTCCATGTAATGCATAAACATAGAAAGCTTTCACCTTTCATATCATTGTAAATTAATAAAGCAATTGGAAAAAAATAAATGCAGGGAAACAGCTTAGAGTCACAAAGCCACTTCTTGGTATTTGGAGGAGGCACTAGGCAGTGTCCAGGGAAAGAGTTGGGAATTGCAGAAATTTCTACTTTCTTGCATTATTTTGTAACTAGATACAGGTAACTTATTATTATTTTTATTATTAATTCCATTAACTAAAACAGTAATTTGTCTGGTATTGAAACTTAGTAATAAGAATATAATAAATTTCTGACATGGTATTTAATGTTGTGTTA
>JASCZI010181743.1:3253-39510 GCA_036250425.1 Stylosanthes scabra
TCCATTCTTATCCTTAGGGATTAGTGGCTAAGATCATCCACACTTCAACCCATGACCAAGGCACAAGAACACTACTCTATAATTATAAGAAACAAAATATCAAACACTTGGTGGGCATAATAAGTAAACATGGTAAATAGCAAGATAAAAAGCAAATCAATATGATCAATAGAGTAAATGAGCAAGAGAATTAACAATTATCACTAAAGAAACAAGAAAATAGCAATAGATCATAACAAGAAAATAAATTTCAGCAACAAGAAAATAAGAACTAAAGAGCATGAAAGCTAGAAATGGGAAATAGAGAAAGATATGAAAGAAACAAGTAGAGATTGCATTAATAAAGCAAGAGTAGCAATTGAAAAGCAATTAAACACTACAATTAACTAAGAGTTTGGCTAGTGATGGCTGAAAATGGAAGGGGAAATTAAAGAACCTAAGAGAGAAAATGAAAGGTATGAAGAACACTCCCAAAAACTCTCTAAACTATTCTAAAAACTACAATTGATCCTAATTTGTGTGTATGCCTTGTGCTTCAGCTGTTCTCCCCCTATATAGGTCGAATTGGGCTTCAAAGAGGCAAGGCCTTGGCCCGAAAATGCAAAATTCCAAATCTGCCCTTCATTAATTTGCATTCAGCGTAAAGTTGCATACGCACATATAGAGTTGCGTACGCAACTTAGTCTGGACAGCTTCCTCTTCATGAATCCTTGCTTCCAATGCTTTCCTTAGCCTTTTCCAAGTATTTTTTCAATCCCTAAAGTCCTGAAATATGCTAGCAAACACATCAAGGCACCAAGTGGGATGAAATTGTACAAATTCTACCCAATTAAGGCTAGTTTAGCACATATTTATCAATTAGAACAAATATAGCAAAGATTCACAAACATGGCTATTCACAAGCAATTTATGTGGAATTAGATTGATAAACTCATCAAATTTAACACATATTTTATCATGAAATATGGGTTCATCACAGGTCAATATCGTAGAAGAGAAATTACCTATTAATGTTAATTTTATTTTGACTTTATCAATTTCCATCATCGTTTTCTTTTTCCTTAACAACCATGCAATCTGTTAGCATTGAGAATTTCGATAGGGTTTAAATGAAATCTTAATCTGTTATGTTTGAATCAGGAACAACAAGCTGCCTGTATCCAAGTGGCCAAGATATAATCCAAACATTTTCGTCCACTTCCTTGATGCCCAGAAGGTATTTATTGATTTTGTTGTATCATTTATTCCATTCTAGAGATAATTCATGTATATTATATTGTTTTTAAAATGGAAGAAATTAGATCAACATTACTATATGGTACCGCATATTAATACTTATTTCACATATCATGTTATTTTAAAGAATGATTTCATGGTAAATCCACACATTGCAAGATAATTGAAATATCAACCAGAAAAAGTTTGGTTTATTGATAATGTAGACAACTGCATTGAGGTGGAGCTCTTGGTGGAAAGATCAAAACTATGGTTCAAGAAAACAGACGTTGACAAGATCAAAAGGCTATACTATTGCAGGAAATTGTTTGCGGCTGAGTTTGAGTATCTTAATAGGGGTGTTTTCTCCGTTGTGGTGAAAACACTTGACAATAAAGTGCAAGAACCTATAGAAGATGCTGAGTTCGTCGCTAGAAGAACCCTTCCTGAAAAGAAATAACAAAGAATCAAAGAGATTTTTGAGGTTATATTCAAAGAAGATAGGTTTAGGAATCAAGCTGCTCAAACTAACACAGGTTCCAATGTTTTCAGGTGAGAGGTGACAACTTATACATTAATATTGAATAAATGTTGTTTCTAGTATAATGTGGGCTAATCATTTTTTTAATTAATGTAATATGTTAGTTAGCAGTTTAAAATTGTTGTCCACTACAGCAATTTTGTAGGAATTCATGGAGAATGCAGCAGCACAAATGCACCACCGGGAAGGTTGGTTGATGTCGAATAGCTTCGGCATACTATTGTTATATTTGTTGTTTCACAGGATTGGAGGTTCAAAAACAGATATGAAAAGATGTACAAATAAAGCAACTCTAATCGTTTCAAGGGGAGTGTAATTATATTTACGTTTATAATGCTTGAATGAATTGATGGTCCTTTTTTAGCTTGCTTATTTGGTATTTATATTTCAACATTAATTTTCCCGCTACTATTACATACATCCATAATTTATGTGCAATAAACGAGTTTTGTTTGGCCAAGGATTAGTGGAATGGATTCCTTATCATTTTTTATAAAATAGAGTTTTGAAGAGGGGCAGAGGCAGAAACCATTGCAAAGAAGACAATCAAAGAAGGGCCACATGAAATTGTTATTGGGATTCTTTCATTTGTTTTTGTCAATATGGGTTTATCTTTTTTTTTGGGGACACGGATAATGCTAAATACTTTAAAATTAACTTGTTTATTTTGTCATTTTAACAACTTGATGCAGTCCATGAACTCTATTAGAGTATCCAACATACTACTTTATTTTGCATATATATATATATATATATATATATATATATTTGGTTATGAACAATAATGATATGTTGCAATGGTTGACCCTATGAATTTGTTGGTCTTTATATTAATTATTTATGTTTATGTTATTTCATGCATTGAAAATTTAATTTATTTTGTTAAGTAATGTTCACCGTTTCAAATAAAAATAACTATTTTTGCATTAAGGAAATCCCATTATCCAATTTATAAGGATAATGTTACATAGAACTTAAAATAATTATGAACATATTAGGCACTCCAAAATTTGTGACTAAACATGTAAGCTGCGTGTAGCACGGGTAGTTAACTAGTTAGCTTTAATGACTAACTAAAGTGTTGTTATAGTGAAGAGGGTTCTCAAAGGAGACTTTGAATCTTGAGCAATTTCTCTCTCTTTTGACAATAAGGCATGTTTTTTAATTAATATTGTTTTCTTTGATGATAATTATTATTTGTTATGGAGATATCTATTATCAATTATCTACTATCTACTACTATATTAAAAGGATGTACTAGCAGCTATTGCTCGACAAGTGGAGCAGTTGGCTGCTAGACAAGTGTCCCCTTTTTTCAAAAAATTTAGCGAAAATTTTCACCCTCAAATTTTGAAAATCAAATCTTTTTCTTCCATAGTTCCTCTCTCTATCTCAAAAGAAAACATAAAAAAGAGAAAATAAGCAGCAACCACAAGAAAAAATCTTCTTTATAGTTTCTCTTCTCGATCACCCATTATACCTCATCAGTTTGTGCCTTTGTGCCTCTCTTTTTTCTTTGGCCTCTTTTCCCATATTTCAAAAATCAAAGTTTCGAATTCCACCTATTTCATCTGCTTCTTAATATCTTCCTCAGTTTGCTTCAAAATCAAAGTTTCATATTCCACCTATTCTCTCATCTTATCTCTCTTCATCTTTCTTACACACCAAAAGTAATTAGTAAAAAAAAGTAAAAGAAGAAAGAAAATGTGAAGAAGACGCAGATGGGATGAAGAAAGAAGCAAAGAGGAGAGAAAGCATATTAGAAAACGAGATCTAGAGAGGGAGTGGGGGCCTCGGTGAGTGAGAGTGAGAGTGAGAGGGAGAGTGGGGTAAGTAGAAGAAGGCAATGGATGCTGCTGCTCCGACCATTGTTGTAAGAACCTGTTTTTACGTAAAATAATTATACAGAGTTTTTGGCAAGAATTTAAAAATTTTGACACACATTTCAAGTCAATTTAACAAGGCGCACTCAACACAAAAGTAAAAAATTTGCGTTTTTGACTTTTTCATAATGACCAAAATGCCCCTGCATACAAGACAAAAAAGACAGTTTAATTAACCGGTTCTCGGAATGACTAGAAATTGGTCTCCATTGATAACATTTAGTGTCGTTAGAATGAGTTTTACCCAATTTGCGTTAGCCGGATTTATGGTTTGTTTTCACCCTTACAGTAAAATCTGGTTTAATCGAAAACGGTTGGTTTTTGGTAAAATTTCTGTCTAAACCTTTCAAACCCTAATAAGACTTAGGCAATCTTATCTTAGTCTTCTAAATATTCTAGAATTGATTAATTACCTTGTTTATCCCTTGAACTGAACCGAACCTGATTTAACCAAAATTACTAAATAATTACCATTTAATCTTTTTTTACCCCTAAAATTTTTGAGATTATCCATAATCTCTCTTCCTATCTGGCTGGTTATCTCACTCATAAATGAGATATGATTACCTTGTCCAAATTAATTTAAGCATGTGGTGAAATCCTTAATAATTATCTGAATAATTTCTAAATTCTCTTAATTATTTTAAATCCAAAAATTTAAGATAATTATTCTAGTCTCTCTCTCAATGCCACGATCATATTCTCCCAAAGGATGAGTTATGTTCATGATGCTCGAAATCCTTGCGGAATTTCGGGTTACCGGCAAGTGCACGGATCACAAGTAATAAAGAGTGAGTGAGTATCGTTCCCACGAGAATTGACGGATTAAGCAATATTAATTAACTTATTCTTTTATTAGACTAAATCAATAATGATAGGGTTTTGATGGAATTTCAGTAAACAAAATTAAAATCAATGAATAACAATACGTAGAAATAACGTGTAATAGCAACGAAGCAATCAAAATTTGGATTAAAATGCAGTGATAATGAAGAGTTAAGGACTTGGAGATATTCAACCCTTGGATTCTTAATTATGAGATTTGTTTACTTCTTTAACAAGCAATAACCAATTCACAATGAATCCTAATTAACTAAATTCTGATCTCTTAGTAATTTAATTTCTTTGAACCTAATTAATCATTAATCTCTTGACTAATTAAACAAGAACAAAGGTTAAGATTAATTCTGATTCTAATCTGTGAAACTCAATAGTGATTATAGATCAAATTAGATGTCACATATTCAACCTAACGCTAAACCTATTGACAATGACAGATTAATTATTGCACACTAGCTATATCCCTATCTCTAGTTCAATTAACAGATATGAGGAAGAATTCTCAAGCACGTTTGATTAATAGTTTTCTCAAACTAAAAAAATCAAACCAAGACAGAATTAGTTACCTCTGAGTACACTAATCCCTTGTTAATGAAGAACGAAAATCAACCTTGAATTATGATCAAAGACTTGCAATTGCAGGAAAACAAACTAGAGTTAATCCTCTGTGCCAAGATGAACAGAGCTCCTCATCCTCAACTATGGAGTTTATTGACTCATGACAGAATATCAAAAACTAGGATTTCTAAAGTATATAGTACGTAAAAAAAGTCTAAATCTGTAGCTAAGTGACTAACCCTAGTGGTATTGCCACTATTTATACTAATAACTAAACCTAATTCTAATTAAATTTAAATTCAAAATAAACTCCTAATGAAATTACATTTACTGACATCAACTAATCTTCTGCAGACTTGATTTTGGGCTTGGATACTTGCTTGTTAAGTTTCTAATTCAACTTCATCAAACTTGAGACTTTGGGCCTTGTAATTAACCATGATTTTGGGCTTTAAAACTTGAGATTAAACATGGTAAATCATGGTTAAGAATTGAGAACACATGGGCTACAGTTGCTTGTCACAAGGCCACGCCTAGCCTTGGTGAACCAAGCCTAGGCGTGGTGTATCAATGTTGCTGCAAAGTGGGTGTCACGCCTAGGCGTGACTTGCTTGCTAGCTTGCTGGTGAGTTGTGGTGCTAGGAGTATGGTGCCACGTCTAGGCGTGGCTTATGACTTGGATTGCCACGCCTAGGCGTGACTTGCTTCATGTGGTTGTCTACTGGATTGTGGTCACGCCTAGGCTTGAATGGTTCTAGCCTAGGCATGACCTTGTGTCTTTAAGTGGTGCTTGTTTCCTCTTGGTGCCACGCCTAGGTGTGGTCTTATGCACTCTAGGGTTAGCTTCAAATGGTGCTTGCTTCATGTCACGCCTAGGTGTGACCTTCTTTACTCCAGGGTCACCTTGCACCACGCCTAGGCGTGGGTTGAGGCTTGTTGTGTCGTGCCTAGGCGTGGCCTTCTTGATGCTCCAGGGTGAGTTTTCTTCACCCTCAAGCTTCCTTTTTCTCTTCTTTCTTCTTCCTCAAGCTTTCTCAATTTCTCTTGTATTTTCTCTTGCATTTCCTGTAAACAAATAATTATTAATTTACTTGATTATTAAGCTAATCCTTTCTAAATTAGCAAGAAACTAATGATAAAACCATCTATGATGCCCATGCATCACAACACCAAACTTAAAGCTTTGCTTATCCTCAAGCAAACCAAAATCATGGTTCAAATTCATTTGATTAATAACCGGGTACATAAGTCAAGGATCAAGCTATTGGTAATCACACTCTGCCTTTGATTTTATCAATAATTTGTAACTAAGAGTAATGTTCATTTTCAGAATTAATATTTAGATAACACTGTGGATTTCTTTTCATTATTTTTCTTCTCTTCATTGATGCTCAGTCCCTCCTTTGGATGGAAAATTCTGCCTCTTATTGTCTTGTCTTCGGGCAGCTATTTTAGGATAAGCTTTCGATCGACAATCCCGAACCATTCAGTTCAATTTGCTGGGTGTTGAAGCACCCATCGGATTTAGTAACTCTAGCCTCTCCCTGACACATTTCACCACAAGCATTTAACCTTGAGTATCCTTTGATTTTTATTCATTTTTTTCACCAATTTGGTCATTGATGCTTCAGCCTTAGTGCTTAAGTTTACTGTCTTTAACATCCCCTTTTTTTTAATCCACAGTGTATCCAAATTCTCAATCATTTACTGACAGATTACTCTTGGGTACAAAGTATTTTCGAATCTCTAGCTTCATTGGATCACAAATATCATCACCTCTCCTTTAGTACACCACTATAAAAATCAAAATTCTTTTATTCATGATTTTGTTACTCTTGGAGATCAAGACAAACACTTTGAAGTAGTTGTTGGTATACAAGTTCACTAAAGATAGATCTTACTAGTACAACCAACATTCATCAGATCAAGAGAAAAAAGAAGAAGAAGATGATAACATTTTATTTTAATGGAAGAAATAAAAAGAAAGAGATAGAACAAAACCACCTTTCATTATTCATCTGAATCGCCTCCCTTTCTTGGTTGCCAAGCTTTTTTCTGTGCTCCTTCATTCATTGGAGCTTTTCCTTTCTCATTCCCTGTGGATGACTCTCCCACAGGCCAAGGGCGCAACATCCCATCAAATAACCCTCTTTTTTCTTTTATATTTTTCCTTATTTTTGTAGGGATATCTGGGACAAGGATTGGAGTCAAACTTGGATTAGTTTGTTGGAGCCTCCAACACATATATGCTTCCCTAGTATCAGCATCCATTGCATGGTGCACTGCATCCTTATGCGTAGTTTCAATTTCCTTTTGATGTGCCTCGATTTGTATGTTTATTTTGCCCATATGTGTGGTGAAGCTCTTCTTGTGAGTAGCAGATTCCCTATGGAAGTTCTTATCTTTCATTGATCAATTGAATTTGCTGAAAATGTTGATCTTATTGGGCCCTCATATCTAGGAAGAATTGGTTCTGTTGGAACCTCATATCCTCCTGTTAGGTCCTCATCTCTTGATATACCTGATTTTGTTTGACCCTCATCTCAACCAAGTCTTGGAAGAATTGTCCCAAATTGGGATCTTGTTGCATAGGGAAATGTTGAGGAAATTGAAGAGCTGGCTCAGCTTCAAATTTCTATGGCTGAGGTGGTTGTTGTGGAGCTTTTTCCACTACAAGAAACGTGCTCATTACCAACGGATTAACTGGGGGATTTTGGGGCGGACGTTACCGGGGGATTTTGGGGGGAATTTATCGGCGGAATTTAGCGTCCCTTGGAGGTGGAAAAACATTACGAGCGGAGTTTATAATCCCCCGTAAATCCGCCGATAAGTTTTGGAGCGAAATTAAATTTTTTGGGCACGAACGTTACTGGCGGATTTACCGTAGGAAAATCTTCCGATAATGTTAAAATCGATACGCACCGTTTAATTAATGGCAACAATGTTACTGGCGGATTTTGTCCCCCCGGTAAATTTGTCGGTATAATTCGATATCATAGAGAACACAATGCCTCCCTCCTTATTCTCCCATCTTTTAACTTAACTACTCCACTCTTCTCCAACCTCTGCCACTGCCAACCATAGAACCCAACCACTGAATCGACGCCGCAACAGCATCCCTCTCCATTGAAGAATGCGTGTGGTGGCCTCCCATTCACCAGTGTTCGACAGCGCCGTTTGAGAGAAGACTGAAGGTGCTCCACTGTATCACCGGCCTCTCGTCGCTGCTGTTGCTGCTCTATCATCGTCTTCACCGCCGGTAAGCTTCGTTCCTCTCCAAGGTATGTGTGTGTATTTTTCTTTTACTGTTAAGCTTTGAAACCCTAACTCCCAAATTTTTCAAAACTGTCCAGCCACCTCCCACCGCCTTCTACCGTCTACTGCCGTCGCCAGAGTAGAGGGGAACACTAGTGGGTATTGTATGACTTTATTAGGTTGCAGCCTATGACTTTTGTATTTTACCCTAATTTCTCCGAACCTCGTAATCAGTTTTTTTTTAATTCATAGTTGAGCTTGGGGTTGCTCCTTATCCAAATCCAACTTAAATCATGCAGGTTAGTATCAAGTTCATGATTATTTTCTCAGGAAAGAAAATCTCGTTTCGTAGTTTCTTGTGCTTTTTGAATTAGGTCAGTATCTGGTTTATTTCCATAAAGCATAGATTAATTGCACAACCATCATGTGAATGTTCTGTGTATATGTCCATTGATTAGATGTGTTTCATTTTAGGGATCCTTGGTACATTTTGCTTCATGGTTTTTTGGTTTGGGGTTGTAAATGTCTAGAGTTATGCATTATTGAACCTTCCTCTTTATACTTTTCTCTCTAGTTGTTTTATTTTAATGTCTATTATCCAAGTTAGTCATCAGAAATCTACTGGTTTGATCTTCAATTGAGTGAATTGACCATTCTTGTGGGTTTGTGCATCTTGTGTATGAATTTTCTATTCATGCTAATATTTTAAATTTGAAATCATTGATTGTTCTTTATGGCAGGTATCCAAGGGAAATTGAGGGATTACCAACTTGCCAGGCTAAACTGGCTTATAAGATTGTATGAGAATGGAATAAAAGGATTTCTGGCTAATGAAATGGTAAGTGGAATAGATTTGTATTTGGCTTGCATATGTTGTCACTGGATTCTGCACAATGAAATGCTTTTTTATGTGTTATAGTAATAGCATTAGTGGAATAAGGTTAAAAACTGGCTATAGTATCTCTCTTTCTTTCTATCGAGTATATTATCCTGACTAGTAGTTACTATTTTTGAGACAAAATTCTAAAAGTATATTATGCATACTACTTGTTACCTTTTTTTGTTGACTAGACTAGTTTACTTAGCTTGAAGGAAAAGGGAAAGATTTAGCTAGAGAAAATGAAAAATGCATGATTACATTCTTTCCAATGGGGAAACTTTTCTGGCTTGCTATTGCTATACCCCTTGTTTTAACCAACTGTGTTGCTGCTTTTCAATGGTATCAATATGAATATCACCACTTCAATGAAACGCAGCTGTCATTGCTGGAAGCCGATGAATCTTTGTTTCAGAGCAATACTCTCTTCGTTGGACTCAACCTTATTCATACTGCTGCTGCCAAAGGAGTAGGTGCATACACTTTCCATTTTATTACAAATTAAAGGATTTTACTTAGAATGAACTTTATCTATTTCATCCTATTCACTTTCTTTGTATGCATGTTAACACAAATTTATTATTCTCGGATTGATGTTGTTTTTATTTTGGATGGCACTGGTAGTTTGCTTGGATGGAACTTTTCCTGCTTATCATTTTCATCGGGGATATGGATCAGGAGCAAATACTTGGCTTAGAAATTTAGAGGTTTCATCACTTTAGTCATCTTTCTAATTCTTCTGCTAATACTTACCTCAATTTATGGATTAAGTAACTAACCACGTACCAATCGGCATGTTGCTAATGTATTTTACATATGCGGTTTACTACATACTCGTTTTCATATCGGAATATATTGTGTCACGTGTAAGTTAATTTCTGCTTCACTGAGTTCTTTTTGAAACATGATGATGAAGTGAAAATCCTGTGGCAGGGAGGTGCATGGTGTAACAGTTAATCAGCATCTTTACTTGAAGAATGCTTGGTCAATGTAATAATGGAATTAATTGACAAATCAATTTGTTGTTATTACCTTATCAGTAAACCTCCCTAACATATGAATGTATGAAATATGCATAGTTTTGTCTCGCTCATAATTATGATTGTGCACTTTAATTTCAAAAAGTGATTACATAATATGCATAGAGTCGTGAGTGCGTGACAAATAATAGATGGGTTCCCTTAAGATTATCATTGTCACAAGAGAGGAATATCCCTAACACATGGTTCTATGTTCTGGTCAACATTCATTCATTGTATTTGTATGTACAGTTCAAAAGGACAATACAATCCAAAAGGCTCTTCACCGATTTATTCACTTTAGAGTTGTCTTATTTTGTAATTTCCCAAAGTAGGCATGCTAGCTTCCTTGTATATAAACCTCTTCTCCAAATACAAAAGACTCGCTCATTATTATCAGAGAAAATAATGTCGCAGTCTTATTGCATGAAGGAGGGGAAATCATATGCATGCATGGGTTGGGTTGAGAAATACTTCGGTGATTGTCTTTGTAATATTAAAGATGAGATATCATTTGGCTTTGGTTTCATGAGTCTAATATGTTGGGGTGTAGGAGAAATTCATCCGATAATAACCAACTTTTGCACCAAGTCAAGCCATGGAGTCTCCTTAGCCTTTCTCTTCACTTGGGTTGCAATGTATGCTTCCCTTCTCACCTCTTTTATTATATTTTTATTCTTACTACTTTAGCAAATACATGAGATGTTTTAAAGTTCCTCGTCTGCAACTCTGCTTCAATGTTCTTATTGCTAAGTCTGGTCATGTTTAATGAATAGGTAATTGCAAAATCATGCACTTGAAGGTCTTTCCATAGAATTAGGCTTGGATATGAAAAAAGTTCTTAGAGTTGAAACATACACATCTCAAGTAAGTGCATTGATGAGACTTGAAGTAATCATTCCATCATTGGCTAATTTGGATCACAGTCATGTTGCTTTACTTTCCCGAGGCCTGATATGTTCTTTTAGTTGTAATTGCATATTAAAAATTCCATGACTTGGCTAATTGTAATGTTGAATGGGATTGTAATTAAAAGCTCTGAACATTCAAAGCTATGCATAGGAAGTCTTCCTGCTTAACTAATGTTTATTTTTTTTTTTGTATTTATTATTTTGTTGGTTGGATTGGCTGTATTTTATACAGGTTTATAAAATGGATTAGTTATTATTTACATTTATCTTTTTAATTCTATCCACCTTACCGTGGGAATTACCGGCAGATTTTGGGGGCAAAAATCCCTCGGCAAACAACGCGAGAAAACCATAAATGGCGCCAACATTACCGGTGAAAATTATCCACCAGTAATTCCTTCGGTAACATTTAAACCGAATTAGCCACCAGAAACATCCGCCGGTAACAATTTACCGGCGACATTTTACTGGCGGAAATTTGTCGATAAATCAGTCGATAACATTTAAAACGACGAAAAATATTAAAAATTCCGCCGGTAACAGGCGTGTTTCTTTTGGTGTTCTTTTCCTTGAGGTTGGCGGGGATATTGGTAAGCTCCTCACCATTTCCATAAGTGCAGTTGTGATCGGTGTAGCCACAGAAATAGCTGTGTCAGGTTCCAAGGATTCCACAAGCACTTCTGCAGCCATGCAGAGGTGAAGGATAATGCTTGGAAAAGCTAAATGAGGCTTTTCAAGATGAAGAAATTCCGCAATCCCAGCCATGTTTTGGGCAATAAGTTTTTCAGCCCTTACATCCTCCCCTAACATGAATGAGTAAATTAAGACAACTCTATTGACAGTGACTTCTGATTTATTTCCTGAAGGCATGATAGAATGAACGTTGAATTCATGCCAACCACTTAGCACAAGCAGAAAATCATGCCTCTTCAGATGTAGAGGTTGTCGGTCAGCTCCTAACTTCCATCATTGCCTATGCGTCTTCAATAACTTTCTACATCTTCAAGGCGGTTTGCTATTCTGAGGACTGGCTTGATAGTCACTTCACCGAAGTCCACCTCTACACCCCTTACATAGCTTGTGTAGGGGGTTTGTTCATTTCTTTCTTCTAGTTTTGGGCTGGCATTTGCATTGAACTCTCGAATTAATAAGCTTTCGACTTCCGTTGTGGTCTACATAACCGGTTCCAGCCCCTGAGATTAATCTGAAATTGTATTTTAGGGTATTGTTCCTCAAGCAAGCGAAATCTATTCTCAAGAATGATAGGTTTAGAGGTCACATGAGTCTCAAAAAGATTTTGATGAAATGCAGACTTAAATTTGCATTCATCATAGTTAGTAGTAGGGGCATTTCCTCTTCTTCTTTTGGTGGATGTAGAGGCCATTTTCATTTGAGTAATAAGTGAAGGGTTGCTTGTCCCTAAGCAACAAAAATAAAAATAGAGAAGGGAATTAGTGATGGGAACTATGGGGATGGTCACGGATGTGAAGATGGATAAAAATGAGAATGTAATATGATGGAGATTGGATGTTGGCTATGGTTATGGTGTGTATGTGGGTTATAAGAAAAATAGTAGTGATGCAAGGATAAAAAAGAAGAAGAAGAGTGCTGATGGTATATGAGGTTGAGTTGTGTTAAACAATTGGGATGGAAGTGGGTGTGTATAGGCTATAGGGAAAATGTTAGGGATGGCTCGAAGAAGATTGAAAGGAAAGTGGAAGATTTGTTGTGGTTGTGGATGAAACTCAAGTGGGAGGGTGGTCTATATATAGCCATATGGATGGGGGTTGTTGTAATGAACTGATGAAGGTTGAGGGGTCACGAGAGTGTGAGCTCATGAACGGGGTTATGGGATGCAAATGACATGAGTAATGCAAGATGTAAGATGCGTGTGATGATATATGGATATACGTGAAAATGGGGTGGAAGGAAAGACATCAGGCATTGAAGAATGTGTAAGTGGACATGTGAATGGTTCATGGAAATATGTATATTGAAATGAATGCATGGGTTTGGGGAGAGCAGAAATTAATGCAATTGAAATGAATGCAATGCAAAGAATAATGGAAGAAAACAAAATAATGTATGCCACGGGTCAGGGCTACAGGAATAGGGAGTTGACAAAGCAAAGAAATAAAATTGAATGCATGAGAAATTGATGGATGTGCATAGGAGGTTGGTCATGGGTGGAAACATATGCATGTGAGTTAGGAGCATGTACAGAAAATAATGCCAATTCAAATGCTTTGAAGAAAATGCTAGGACGCAAGTTCTATCATGTATAATGCATGAATTGAATTGACAAGAAGTAAATGAGATGCATGCATTGAGGGACAATGAAAGGCGGGGACAAGAATTGTGGTTGAGGTTGAGGCAGAGGAGTAGTGGTTATGAAGGTGTAGAGCTAGTGGACAAGGGGGGTCACGGATTTGGATGCTCATGAAAGATGCAATGAATGAATACACATGCAAGAAGCAGAGTATGATGCAGGGTAAATGAGAAACAAGAAGAAAATAAAGGCTGCGCGCATGTGTGGGTGCAAGTGCGTGTTGGGAAGGGTGTTGGTGGGCTCGGGATTGGATGAGTTAACGGGGCACGCCTAAGCGTGACATGACCACACCTAGGCGTGGTGAGTGTATGGGGCTTGGGTGGGACATGTAAGGGCCACGCCAAAGTGCTTGGGGGCCAAGTCTAGGTGTGGGTGAGTGTGGTTTGGGGGTGTAGGCTAGTGTTGTTGAGTGGGTACCACGCCTAGGCATGATTGTAGTGTGAGTATCGTGTGAGTATGGTGGTGGGGGACATAACACGGGTTGGGGTGTAGTGAGTACATAGAATGGGTGAGGCCACGCCTAGGCATGACCTTGTCAAGCCTAGGCGTGGGAGTGTTGCACGTTGGTGATGATGAGGGTGGTGAGCAAGGGGAGTTGGGGTCATACCTAGGCTTGATCAAGCAAGCCTAGGTGTGGGGTGCTCATGGGGGTGGTGAGTGATGCCTGGGACGTGCATGGGTGAGTAGTGGTGCTCGGTGTGGGTTAGAGGTGTGTGGGAGCTAGCACCACGAAGACTAGGCGTGGGGTGCATGATGCAAGAATACGACCTTGTTGGGGGTGTCATTTAGGCATGATGTGTGTGTGTTCGGGTAAAAGAGAGGAGTGTGAGTGTGTGATGTGGGGGAAGGAGGGTGTCATGCCTAGGCATGACAGAGTCAAGTCTAGGCGTGGTTGCCCTGCACCACTTTTTCATTGAACTTAGCTAAACTACTTTTGAGTTTCTCAATTTCTTTAATATGCTTTTTGCAAGATTTGCAAGAGTCATTACTTGAGCTAAATTGATCTTTCGCAAGATTGATGTTTTCATTTTCCAACATCTCATTTTGTTTTTAAAAATCCACATTCTTTTTCTTTAATAAAGAAAATTCTTGGGTAAGTTTTGTAAATTCTTCAAGCAATGCATCATACTCATCTTGTAAGTCGAAAGATAACGAGTTCGAATCATGTACTTTTTCTTCACTTGTCATTAAACAAAGATTTGCGACTTCGTCATCATCAGAGTCGGATGATGATTCATCTTCATTTTTCCATGAGATATATGCTCTTTGCTTCTTCTTGAATTTCTTTTCTTTCTCCCCTTTTGGAGCTTTGGACAATTTGGTTTAATGTACCCAACTTCTCTATATTCGTAACATTTGGGAGTTTGTTCTTGTTTTCGAAATTGAAACTGAAATTCTTCTTTTGAGCAAATTTATTAAATCTCTTTAATAAAAGTGCCAATTTTTTGTCTTGATCTTCATTTTCATCACTCTCTTCTTCATGTGATGAAGCTTTGAATGCAAAGCTCTTCTTTTTGTTTTCTCCACGTTGTGAGTCGAGGATGGTCATCTCATATGTTAAGAGATTTCCTCTAAGTTGATCAAATGTTAGTTGATCATAATTCCTTCCTTCTTGAATAGCACTCACTTTAGCGTTCCACTTCGGAGTTACACTGTGAAGTACTTTCCTTACGATCTCTTTCTCGAAAAATCTCTTTCCAAGCATATTCAATCTGTTGAAGATTTTTGAAAATCTTTTAAGGGAGCCTTTAATCTTTTCTTCTTCTTTCATCTTGAACATCTCATATTTCAGAATAAACATATTAATTTTTATTCCTTCACATGAGTTGTTCCTTCATAGGTGATTTCTAGCTTGTCCCATGTCTCCTTTGCGGTTTCGCAATTAGAAATCTTCATGTAATCATTTTCATTAAGTGCACAATGAATGAAGTTAATCGCCTTGTCATTTAGTGATACCTTCTTCCAATCATCTTTATTATACTCGCTTTCGAGTTTTGGGGTTTCACTTTCGGTAGTTGCTTCTCCAACTTTAGTACTACTTTTATTTATTGGAATGTTATTGCCTTGTTCAATCACTTTCTAAATTCTTACGTCTTGAGCTGAATCCATATCCTCATTTTGTTCTTCCAATAAGAATAGTTTGTTCCATTAAAAAGAGGTGGACGTGTAGTTGAAAGTCCTTTGTTGTTGTTATTGTTGAAGCTTGTGCTTGCCATGATCGTTCCTTTTTAATTGTTAATTCTTTTCAAAGAGTAAAACTCTGATGCCACTTGTTAGTGAATAAGCACAGATACTCAAGAGGGGTGAATTGAGTATCTAAAAAACGATGAGAAATTTTCGCGGAAATATAAATAACTTTGAATTTAAACAACTCAAATGTTTGTACTAGTATTTTTCCAATGACTTAAATCACTTCTTAAGTACTTACAAGGATCTTTTACTTTCCAAGAATACTTGTTATAAATTAAATAACGGAAATGTAAAAGAGTAGAGTTAAGAAAGTGATACACAACAAAGTATAGTGGTTCGGTACAGTCCTTCCCTACGTCCACTCTTTCTCAATCGCAATCGAGAAGTTTCACTATCACCAAATTTCAAGGTGTTTGATAAACCATTTACAACAAGAGCTTGAATCGAACACCTCACGGTATCAACAAAATAATCTACTCCACTCGAAATAATCCCAACTTCAAGATTTTCATTGAGTACTTATCTTACTGACTATAATGTTTATCAACACTCACAACCTTAGAGAATAATCATTCTAAGATAACTCAATGATAAGAGAACCAATCTTTTATCTTACAATAGAAGTAAACAAAATTTGGTCGCTCTCTAGAAAGAGTATTTGATTACAAATGAAGAACTATGAACCAAATAGTGAATATCTCTTAAATTTGTGAATAAATCACTTTGAAATTGATATAGAAATGAAGTATAATAGCAAGAAAGGTTAGAATTGATCAAGTGTATGAAATAAGGCTTCAAACCATCTATTTATAGCATTCTAAAGAGTTTAGAACGTTACTAATTAGGTGTAGCGGAACCATTTTGTCAAAACTAGCTATTACGAGAATTTTTTAATTTTTTGCTATCTATTTTCACTGTATTTTCCCAGCGCAAACTAAACATCCACTATATACAAATGCATATCAATTTGAAGCTCTGGATGTTAGCTTTCTAATGAAACAAGAACTACATTGTTTGGACCTCTGTAGCTCAAGTTATCATCACTTTTGTGCAAAGAAGTCAAGATTGATAGCATGCACTAAGTCTTAAATTAATTGGTTTACACATAAAACAAGTTATAAAACATATATTGCTATTGTTTTCATAAAACATTTTCTTTAAAACATTTTCAAGTGTGTGTGTGTGATATTTAATTTTGGTTCTTGACAAGATAATTACCTAAGTCCTAAGACTCTAAAAGGTCTTCAAACTTGCGGACTTCGTTTTCTTGTCGTTGTTGTCTTACTTTTAAAGCGAATTCCTCAAACCTTCGATGATTGTCATTCATCAAAACCTTAACAAAATACTTTGCCCATATTGTAACGTGATTTACATCAAATACTTTAATTACTAACAAATTTTTATCCAATAAAAGTCCTTAAACCCAAGTTACTAAATATTCTTGTATTGATATTTTTTGAGGATTTAAATGTCTTATAGTAAAATTTGTTAAGTATTCATTTGTCCAATATGCGTATTAAAATTTCTATTGAAAACAATGGAGAAATTGATCTATCAAATAATTCTTGAGGACTTCTAATAAATAAAAATTAGTTAAGGACCAAAGTGTCTATTAAAAAATTCTTTACGAACCAATTTTATATACTCTAAATAGTTAATAAGGAGTTATATATTAGCAACAGATAATCAGTTAACATATTTCAATTGATATAAATAAATGACTGAAATACACACAACAAAATGTATGTGGCAAAATTGTCGTTTTCTAGACTGTTTTCATTTAATATTTAATATTAATATTAATAAAGTACTTATATGAACTAACTTGGATTTATCTAATGGTTAGCTTATTAGTCCTCTTAATTATAAGCAAATATCGATGGTTCAAATTCCATTTTATGCATGCAATAACTCATTGGCCAGTAACAGATCCTTAAATGGAACTTAGATCTACAGCAGATTAGTTCTCGACCTACTAGGTTGAGGGATATCATAGAAAATTGAAAAAATTTTGTCAATCAAATTTATCCTTTAAAAATAATAAATTAATCAAATTTATATCTCCGATCATTTCATTAATAATTTTTGTTAATGATTGATCTGATAATATATATAACACTTTACATGTCTAATTTTACATTGACTAAATATATTTATGAAAACTTATTATTTTTTTATTTTTCCAATTGAAAGAAAAGGTTTATATAATTTAAGTTTGAGATCAAATTAATAGATTTTTATAAATGTATTCGCCAATATCTTTTTTTTGGTAATGAAAGAAGAAAAAACAAAGCAAGAAAGCAGCTAAAAGTTAGCTAAAGATTGCTCTTGCTGGAGAAGAACTACAAGATCATTCGAAGGTTGATCCCAAACGAGATAATCATCCTGGTTTCTAGCAGCGCACTTAGCCATTAGATCTGCCGCGTTGTTTGCCGACCTCTGAATAAGAGTAACATGGGTCGTCCAATCTCGAGTTGAGAGTGCTTTAATGTCTGATAACAAATCAAAGTGATCAACTGTTGGGCTAATGTCCGTCAGATGAATGAGATTGAGAGCTTCAAGATAGTCTGTTTCACAGATAACACTTCGAAAATCTTGATTCCAAGCCAGGGTAAGTCCATGCCAAATGGCCATGAGCTCACAGCGCACTATATTTGTATCATTGACACGGCCAGAGCAGCCAATAACCCAAGCCCCTTTATAATCTCTTATAAGGCAGCCAAAACCTGCAAGGTGACCATTCGCCAGAATACTACCATCACAATTAATCTTGACAAAGGAAATAGGAGGTAGAGTCCAGTCTAAACAAACCGTCGGTGACTTGTTAAATAATTTCACTTATTTTTCTTTTATTTCCCAGCCATCCAACAAGTCAAAAATTAATTCTCCACAAATCTAAACTCCATTTAAAAATTTGCTGCTAACCAATGACTTGTTGCATGCATAATACGAAATTCATACCCAGAGACTCACATAAAATCTTTCCAAAAACGAATATCGATAACTTTGCATATTTCCTCCTTGTTTATAACATTTTGAGTTTTTCACTAACAGAAAAAAGGAGAGAGAAGAGAAATCCGTGCATTTCACTCGTCATCCCCAAAGATGCGCACCGTGACTCTTTTCCAGCTCTTGCCTCCTCCTCCTGCTTCCTCCCTCTATTAACCCAGCATTCGATCTACAACTCTTAAACCCTTCGCCAATTCTCTAATTCGCAGCCTCCTCCACCAAAATTTCGTTCCCAAAGCCCAAAAAACCGTTACAAACCATCACATCCATTTCTGATCCGGTTCACTCCGGTTCGGTGCATCGCCATGGCTCCTGCTCTCTCCGAGAGAGTTGAGCTTGCCAGATTCTGCGCCTCCAAGGACTGGTCCAAGGCCATTCGGATTCTTGACTCACTCATCTCTCGTTCCCCTGCAATTCAAGACATATGGTGCATAATCGAATCTCCGATTCCCTAATTTCTTTTCTTTTTTCTTGAATTTGATTCTTTGTAGAAATGCTTTTCGTCTTGCTAATTCGAGGGTGAATTTTTGTTGGTGATGGTTGTTTTGTGGTTTCAGCAACCGAGCCTTTTGTTACAGCAAATTAGAGCTGAATAAGCATGTGATTAAGGATTGCGATAAAGCTCTTCAGCTTGATCCTACGCTTCTTCAGGCTTATATTCTCAAAGGTCTTTCATTTACCATTTTCTTTTACATTTTTAATGTTCTCTGAGTTTCAGTTATTTCGGTTAAGTGTTTTACTAGATTTTGAAATTGAGCTAGTTTTGTGCTATGCCGTAGAAATTTAGTACTCTATCACTGTTGACTTAGTCTGACTATGCAGACTGATTCAATTTATATCCCCCGGGAGTGGTACTTCTTGTGATTAGTTAAATCAATAGCTGATTTTTAACTCAAAAAAATAAAATAAAATAGTTAGTAGCTGATTAGTTCAATGAGCAAATGGTTGTACTCTGAAACCAATACAACCAAGGGAAGAGGCAATTTAACTCTGATGAATAGCGACAATGGGGTAATTAGGCTATAATGGATTTATTCATGCTCTGCAGCTCTGGTTATAGTTATAGATTGGTGTTGTGTGATATAGTAGAGGACTAGAGATTCAAGTCTATTTCTCATTCACAGTAATTCTTGTTTTAAACTTAATTCTGTTATGTTTTGTCATGTAGGTAGTGCGTTTTCTGCATTGGGAAGGAAAACGGATGCTATATTGGTATGGGAGCAAGGATATGAATATGCTCTGCATCAGGCCACAGATTTGAAACAGCTGCTAGAACTTGAAGAGCTCTTGAAAACGGAAAAACAAGGCAGAGATGCATCTTGTGAGACTAATGGGTTGTCCATGCCACAATCAACATCAGAGTCTTCCACTAATGGGAACTCAAGTGCAGATATGAATCAGGATAGGTTGATTGCTCAGGCTGAATTATCTGGAATTGCCAGCAATAAATCTGAGATATGCCTAAAGTCTAATGAGGACTTTGACTCAAAAACTGAATTGTGTGATGAAAATGGAGAGCCAAATAAGTTTGATGGCCAAGTTAATGAAAGCCCTGATGTTATTGAGAATCTGAGTTACAATTCTGAATCATGTAATGACTCAAGTGACGTTTCAGACTCGGGTGATAAAGTGCCTGCGAATAGTAGTGACTCAATTAATATCTCTGAAATCCTTAGGACTCCAGTTAGTAAGTTTGTCTTTCCCCACGAGGGAAAAGAAGAAGCCAGGAAATATAAGAAGTTTTGTGTTGCTAGGGTTCATAACAAAAATTCCATAAGTGTAGATTTTCGACTCTCAAGAGGCATACAAGCGGTTAGTTTTCTAGTTTATAATAATTTATACTATATGCCAACATGTTGCTGCATCAATGTGTCTTAAGTCTCTAAGAGCACGTTGGCATCATTTTTTATTTTTCTAGGTCAATGATGGAAACTATGCTCAAGCCATATCAATTTTTGACAAGGTGAAATTTTCCTCACTACTGATATAATTGATTTCGACTGTTCATGCATTTGTTGTTTTTTGCACTTTTTTTTTTCTATTTATTTTTCAATCAAAAACTGTAGTGTTGTCCCCATGTTGTGCTCAGATACTGAAAGAAGATACTGCATATCCTGAGGCATTGATAGGAAGGGGGACGGCATATGCTTTCAAGAAAGAGCTTGATTCTGCTATAGCTGATTTTACAAAGGTACCTGATCGAACATTATTTTATAGTATTTCTTCCATATGCTTGTAGTTAACATGTTGAATATCATAGGCTATACAATTTAATCCATCGGCTACTGAGGCATGGAAAAGGAGAGGCCAAGCCCGGGCAGCCTTGGGAGAATTTGTTGAGGTAAGCATGTCTAACCCTAACTCTCATATCTTATTTGCAGTGTAGTTTGTCGAAACTAACAATTGTAGGACCCTCATGGGCCGATCAGTTCTACTGTACAAAATGAAAATGAAAATGTCAAGGAAATTTGGTTCTTATTCATAAAACTTTGCTTCCTTTAACCATTGTTAAGATAGGATTGGGTTGAGAACTATGCCGGCATTGCCACTTAATTTATGCTTTTAGTTTAACACTTAAACACTTACTTCGTTTGGTGCTACACTAATGTGGTCATCATGAGTCCCTATTCCCTTGGTCTCTTGTGATAAAATGGGATATACTCTATGTTATTGTGGTCTCTAACAACAACAAAAACAACAAAGCCTTATTCCCTTAGGTGGGGACAACTATATGAATCAAACGATGTCATTGTGTCTTATCATGCATTATGGCTGCAATGAGATCGTTCATATAGAGATCTGGCTTTACCAGTTCATGCAGAGTCCTTTTGGGTCTTCCTCTGCTTTATTCCCATAGCGATCTTGCTTGACCAATTCATGCAGAGTCTTTTTTGGGTCTTCCTCTGCTTCTAATCATCAGTCTATTTTCTATCTTATTCACTCTTTTCACTAGATACTCAGCTTGGTTTGTCACTATATATCCAAACCACCTAAAATGAAATTCCAACATCTTTTCAACAATGGGTATTACTCCAATTTTCTCTCTCATATACTTATTTCTCATTCTGTACATACACATATGACTGCTCATCCATCAAAGCATCCTCATTTCGCTCTCACTAAACTTATATTCATGTTTACCCTTTTCCTCCTAACACTTCGTTCCATAGAACAAACCTGATAAACTTTCCCTTTATATTTTAAACGTATTTTTTTTTATCGCATATGAAGCCTAGAACACATCGTCATTTTGATTTACTTTTTTGAATCCTGTGGCTTACATCATCCTAATTGTGTTTTCTCCAATCTTAACTTTTGTGCTAGTGTTTCTCCTTCCTCAGTAAACTCGCACTCCATATGTTCTGTCTTAGTGCGACTTATTCTCTAATCATGCACCTCCAATGTTTGTTCTCTCAAATTCAACCTCTCATTTAAATCCTCTCATGGTTCTCCCATAAGGACAATATCATTGGCTAAAAGAATGCACAATGTTATGGGTTGTTGGATATGCTCCATAAGTGCCTCCAAAACTAGCGTAAAAAAGTACGTACCTCGAGATTACCCTTGATGTAATTCTACACCAATGGAAAGTTTCTGTATTACACTATCTTGGATTTTGAAACTAGTTATAACTTATAACTGTATCGTACATATCCTTAATTGCACATGCAAATCTTACTCCTCCTTCTCCAAAACCTTTCACGAGATCTCCGGTACCCTACCATATACCTTTTCCAAGTCCACAAACATCATGTGTGAATCCTTTCTGTTACTCTGGTACCTCTTCATTGTTCTTCTTAACAAATATATTGCCTTTATGGTAGATTTATTCGACATAAACAAACTTGTTCTTCGAAATCTAAATCTTTTGTCTCAACCTCCGATCTATCACCTTCTCTTATGGCTCACGAGCTTGATCCCTCTATAGTTTTCGCAATTTTGTATATCCTTCTTATTTTTGTAAATAGGAACCAAGATACTTTTCTTCCATTACTTGTGCATCTTCTTAGACCTTTTAGAGAGTTTAGTGAGCCAAAAGATTTACCTCCTAAACCTTTCCAATCTTAAAATTGTCTAATTATTCGATAGTAATTGAAATTTTGGTCCTCTCCCCTCTTGGGTAACTGACCTGAGCTCGACAATATTTCACGTCTCTTGCTAAATAATTCGTAAAAGTAGGTCTTCCATCTTTCAATAATGCTCTTATCCATAACCAAAACTTCACTATTCTTTTTCTTAATGCGCTTAACTTGATCCAGATCTCTCGTCCTTCTTTCTCGACCATTTGCTATCTTGTAAATGCATATATCCTTTTCTTTCGTATGACGTAGAGATCATGCCTTAAAGTATTCCTCTTTACCTTTGCTTTCTCTTGTACACACTTGTGTCCTATCACCATGATTCTTTCTCTCTTCCTCCCGTACCTCATTGTACACGTTTCCTTTGTTACTTTTCTAATAACTTTTGCCTTCTTTCCTCACATCTCTGTTGCATTTTCATGGCTATCCCACCTTGCTTCTTCTCCTATCTGTCTTTTGTAAGTCATTAGTTTTTTCTCCTTTCATTTGCCACCACTTAGTCGTTGGATTCTTTTTCTGGCGACTTCTCCTCATCCTCGCCTTTTGCTTGATACAGAAATCAGCAACAAGCACCTTGTGTTGGGTGATACAAACTCTATTGGGATAATTTTGCAGTTTTTAATACAACATTTTTTTGTTGGATTTTCATAGCAAAAAGAAACTGATTTGAGAACTTGTCCCTCCACTCTCATAAGTTACAAATAAGTTACAAGGTGTTCGTATCACTTCTTAAAGCTAGTATTTGCTATAGGAAATTCGAAAGTTGAAGAGAAGTCTAAGTTGGTTTTACCCTCAGTGTTCACTACTTGAATGCGATGACCTCCATGGATTCCTTTGTATTTGTCCCATCCTTTCCCACGTGTCCATTCAAGTCTTCTCCCAAGAAAACCTTCTTTGCAAAGATTACCTTAGATTAAAACTTCTGAGTTTTCCAAAAACCTTGTCTTGTGTTGCTTAAGTACTAACCATATGAGAGGCCTCCCCTTCCACCACCAGTGTTGATGCGATAATCCAGTTGCTTACTTATTTAACATCGCCCACATCCTTCTTCCATTGCTTATCAATGACAATGGCTACCCCATTTCTCTTCTTCACCTTTCTTGTATAGCACATAATGTTAATATTTTTTCCTTATCATGGTATCCAACTTAACTGTGCCTATATTCCATGTCCCAAATCGCAACTTACCTCTGCCTTCACCTTTGTAAACTAGCTTATTCCCCTTCATCCATTCACAAAAACACAGGAACTCTTGCTCATTTTGCACTACATCCAGGCACCGATACAGTGACCCTCGCTCATTTGACACTCTCCTCGAATCATACAACTCGTAACTTCCAAACAATGACCTAGCCTTAGTGCAGTGTCATATTTGACCATGTCATTAAGATTCTACAAAGTTTATGTTAGTTGTCGAAGGCCTAATACAACTCTCCTCTTTTATCCAGGTTTTGGACCGCCTATATAACATAGGCAGAGTTTATTGTGGTCTCTGAAGATGACCTAAAATATCATTAGTTATATTCTATATTTAAGAACTTTGAAACTTGAGTAGATTGAAATATTTTGAGCTTGTGTATGCAATTTTAAATAACTTATTTTAAATATCAGTTGATAAATATGACAATTGACGTTTTTTTCTGCCCCTTTTGTTCTGGATGTCAGGCTATTGAAGATTTGACTAAGGCACTGGAGTTTGAACCTGACTCAGCTGATATTTTACATGAGAGAGGTAACTTCTGACACTATTTTTTTTTTGTTTTAGTTTTGTTATCAGAATAACAATTACAACTTAGCATTAAATGTATCCTAGAAAGAGAGGGAGAAAAAGAAACACTTATGCCTTTGTTTCTCTTTATTTGCCTGCTATGGTTGTTCTGATACATACTTGTACCTATGGTAGTTCAGAGGGAAAAACTGGATTATTTTTATGTAGCATGGTTATTATTTTTTACTTTGATATAACAATAAATTTTATTAGAAAAGAAAAGGGAAAGCCATTTAGCATGATTGCCTTAGTTATCATTCATATATCTTTTTGTGTGAAGATATATTTGCTTTTGTTAGAAGCAGCTGGAGAATTAATAGATTTATAATTGCTTGATGGAGTTATATATAAGAAATTTTCCTTTGTGCATGGGATTCATAGTATGATGAACCCATGAAGGTCAGTCATCAACTTGGTTAGTTGATAATCGTCAACCAAACTGTGTGCTATTTTCCTGTACTAATTGATTAATCATGATACAGAAGAGTGCCATTTTGAGGTTGTGAGGTAATTCCTTGAGACCCTAATGACTTAGGTTTTTATATTAGTACTATTTGCAATTTAAAGTTTAGGGAGTTTGGTCCGAAATAACTATGGTGAAAAATTGAAATAATGAATTCTCTGTCTAGACCTCATTGCCAATGAATCTAATCTTGTTAATGCAGGAATTGTCAATTTCAAATTTAAAGATTTTAATGCAGCTGTTAGAGACCTGTCATCTTGTCTGAATATTGAGAAGGATAATAAGTCTGCTTACTCATATTTGGTGAGGCTTAAGTCTTACTGTCTCAATGTTGACTGATTCTGGTCTTTTTTTGCACCTTTCTGAATTTTTTCATAGAAGATATTTTAATTCTTCACTGGAAAAAATGGCTTTACAGGCTTTAGCATTATCTTCTGTTGGTGAATATAACAAAGCTGAGGAAGCACATCAAAAATCACTTCAACTTGATGGAAATTTCCTTGAAGCATGGGCACACCTGGCTCAGGTATGAGTCATCCACAGTCATGCTGTATTGAGTGTGTTATCAAATTAGAGAAATGTATATATATGTGAAAAGTATTTAGTCATATTCTTGTAATCTTTCTCCTATCTCTACTCATATCTAGGCTCATGGCTTTCATCCATGCATTTCTGTCTGCCTGTTATCTAATTCACTTATTTTACTTGACTTGAATTTTCCATTTTGTACCAGATTAATTCACACTTCTAGATTACTTTAATAAATTGGGCTTATTTCTATTAAGTTTTCTGCAATTATTGTAACTTTTTATTTCCTTAAAGCTATTATGTTAGATGATCTTGTTGTTAGCTTTGTTCTGAATGTGTATTTTGTGCAGTTCTATCATGATTTAAGAAAGCCAATGAAAGCTCATGAATGTCTAAATGAGGTGCTGCAAATTGATGGGAGGTAATTGTCATGAATGAAACCAATTTGCTCGTGTTAACATGGTGTTCTTTGCTGCGATTTGTGGCTGTTCACTGTATCTGAGGCAGATTGCTTTTATCTATGGATGTTAGGTTTGTAAGAGCATATCATTTGCGTGGCCTTCTGTTCCATGCAATGGGTGAACACAGGTATTTGTACAACCGTATCTACTGATTGATTGTAGAGGTTGAATATCTTTTGGAATAACTAGTTCTTAATTTTCATGACTATTGAATATTTCTAGTTAAGACAACTTATACAGTGGCACACCTACAAGCATAGCTCAAATTTGGAAGAATATGGTGAATTTTTTCCAGTAACCGGAAAAAGTAGATGATACTGTTTTAGGGACTAAGGGGGGACTATATAGAGAATAGAGAAATTCGGTGTCTTTAGTTGTTTCTTTCTTAACAAAACATTTCATTTTAATAGAATCTCGTTAGGAGTTTCATTGGGACTTGTCTTGTGTTTAGATAAAAAGCGCTTCAAGGGACATTTATATTGAGTATTTGCTCAAACGCAAAACATCTCCATTTATTTCAGATAGGAAGGAGTGATGCACTTTGGTTTGTAATTTAAAATGTTATGGAGACGAGTTGAAGAATTTTTTGAAAATGGGAAAGGTCAACATATATTGCTTTCAAATATTTCACCCTAGTGGCCATTGTTAAAGGCTTTGGTGTGGTACTCTATGTTCTAGTACTTGATTGATGTGTGTCTGACTATTTCAGAAAGGCTATCAAGGATTTGACAACTGGACTGAGCATCGACAGCACCAACATTGAGTGTTTATATTTACGAGCTTCCTGCTACCATGCTGTTGGACAATACAAAGAGGCGGTATGATTACTTACTTTTTAACCTTTTTTTTGTGAAATGTTGTATGGTAGGACTCAATGGCATCATTTAATCCATGTAGCTGACCCCACCTAGTGTGGTAAGGCTTTGTTGTTGTTGTTATTGGCTTATTTATGTCAATCTAGAACTTTATTTTGATGGTCGCAGGTAAAGGATTATGATGCTGCACTGGATTTGGAATTAGATTCAATGGACAAGTTCGTCCTCCAGTGCCTTGCATTCTATCAGGTTTGGTTTGTTGTGAAATATTGTACTTGCAGAGAGATTATAACCATAACAATTTACACACTTAGAGCATGCTAATATTAGCATGAATTTGTTGTCAGCATATTTCAAATGGAAATTCTGCTGATAGACTAACATGTCATTTGCTCTGTTATATTTCACTCACTATGAGTAGCCTTTGGTCTAATGTGTTCTTCTACACTTTTATTCCTTTCAGAAAGAGATTGCTCTTTACACAGCCTCAAAGTTCAATGGTGATTTTTGCTGGTTTGATATTGATGGGGATATTGATGCAGTTTTCAAGGTAAAAGTTATGAAAATAACTTCCTTTCCTTGGAACTTCCTCATCTCTCTTACTTCAAGTGCTCGAAAATTCTGCTAAGATGACATCTATCTCGATTACTATATGGTCATGTGTGTTACTGTAGTGTAACTTAGCCTATTTACTAAAAATAGGAGGGGAAGAAAATGATAAATATGATCTTCATGAGCATGCCTACTGAGAGTTTAAATTAGGTCCAAAAGATCTTTAAAATTGGTTTTTGTAATATGATATCTAAATGGTCATGTTTTGTATTTCCTGGGATTCCAAATTTGTGTGATATTTAATTGTATCTTCATTGTATTCAGGAGTACTGGTGCAAGAGATTGCATCCAAAGAATGTATGTGAAAAGGTGTTCAGGCAACCCCCATTGCGCGAGTCTTTAAGAAAGGGAAAATTTAAAAGGCATGACTTCACTCTTACAAAACAGAAGGCTGCTCTCATACAGGCTGCAGACTCAACTGGCAAGAAAATCCAATATGATTGTCCCGGTTTTCTTCCTAATAGACGTCAGGTAAAGTTATTCAATATATTGATGTCCCACTTAAGCTCTAGTTTTTGAGCCCTTTGTGTCAATATTAGGCTTATACTCTTTTTCTTTATTTTGTTGCACCTAAAAATAATGATAAAACTGCAAAAAAAGGAAATGTGGTATATAATATTTCCATTTAGTTGATGGAATTAGTTTTTTTTTTCTTGGGCAAAGCACTAATGATCTATAATGGTTCAATCCTTGATAAAACCAGTACAGTTTAAGCAGGTCAGTTTCCGGATTTTGGAGCAATAACTAACTTAAAATTCTCATAAACCAAATCATATGATAAACTTCTTGTCCATGAAATTTTAACCTAGTGCCCCCCCCCCCCCTTCTTACCTTTTCTCCCCCTCCCCCTTTTTTCCATACCCCACAAATACACCCTTGAATAAAAGCTTTTATGTCTTAATGTATTTCTAAAAGCATGTGAGTTCTGCAGTCATGTCATTTTATTAGCTTCCAGTCTAGGTTTTCTTTTTAAATTAGTCATATCATTTTTACTCTCTCCTTTTATTTTTTTATCTAAGATTATTTTCAGGACACTTCATTCGACATATTCGCTAATTATGGTTTTTACCTGTTCTCTAATTTTTATGCTTTCACTCATTCACTGTAACATGATTACTCATTATTGTTGTTACGATAAGCTTAACCTGTCTAATATTTCCTTATTTATCAGCATCGTATGGCAGGATTTGCTGCCATTGAAATTGCACAAAAGGTCTCAAAGGCCTGGCGTTCCATGCATGTGGAATGGAAATCTTCTAATAAAAACAACTCAAAGTCCGGAAAAAGGGCTAGGAGAAGGGAAAGAATTAATATACCCAGTCAAAACAGAGGAGGAGCTGGTTGTAGTACGAGCAGTGCCTTGGAATCATCTTCACTGGCTATAGATGAAAGATCATCCAGTCGAACCATGTCATGGCAAGATGTTTACTCACTGGCTGTTAGATGGAGACAGATTTCTGAGCCTTGTGACCCTGTTGTCTGGGTGAACAAGCTAAGGTATGCCATCTTTGGGCTAAGCATCGGAGTAAAGTATTTTATGTTTCAGTGCCACTTATGTTTTGTCCAACAATTTTATGCTTCAATGGAGCATATCCAAATTATTCTCAAAGATAAGTTGAGAAACTGGTGTCGCATGCTAAGTTGTTGATGTGAACAAACTCTTTTCATTATTAGAAAGACACAGCATTTTTTCCCCATTGATACTTTTCCCTTTAGCTACTCATTTTTGTCTTTTGAGTCTAAATTTAGAGGTATGCTGCTTTTCCTACTTTCAGGATAGGATAACCGAGAGTTCTTTGTTAATGATTCAATTGTTTGTTAGTCCTCTCTCTTTCTCTTCCCTGCAACTCTCTGAAGCTGTCAGTGATCATGGCTCTAGGCGGGGAAGGAAGAAAAGATAGAACAATCTGTTATCGTGATGCAATACAAATTGCATTAACCCCTCTTTACAATAATACTAGGCTCCAAAACCTAATTAAATTTAAGGAAGCAAATCATGAAATATAAGGAATATAAATTCAATTCCTAAGAAATCTCCTTCGAAATTCTAAGGAATTATTTGGATAATGATATATTCTAGTACTATTAATGGAAATAGGATAGATACTTCAGAGGGAAAGCCTACAGCCGCCAATCACAGCAACAGGCTCTATTCAGACACATGTTTGATGTTAGAAAATCAGGAAATAGTCAAAGAAGCAGGATGCTATCTTTGCCTAATGGCATAAGCCACGGCACACTGCCCAGGCTACTGAATTCCCTCCTCACGTCTTTATTGCAGTTCCCCATACTATTCTCTGCAACCTTCTTTCATTTCATTTTCATTTTCATTTCTACCCTTAATCTTTGTCTCTTCCTTCTCTTGTAAACCTTGACTGGCCCTCTTTCATGGGTTTATTGCCTTGCAGTCCAATTCCTACTTTCTTGATCTTTTCAGGGTATACATGGGTCAGAGGCCCCTTGGATAATGAGATATACACACTAGTTTTGTCTTGTTTTGAACAATAAATAAATTAGATTCATAATTTCTTTCAATAGAAATTTCTATTTTCTTGTTTTGTCAATCTTTTGGATCCACTTGTTTTTTCTATTTACTCTTTTCAATTCTGTATGTTTAGTTTAGTTTTCTCCCTTCTCGTTGTATTGTTGGTACAGATAGTCATTCAGAATACTTTCTGCATACATAACTTTTTTTTATTTGGATGCTTTTAGTTCTTTCTTGTATGAGTCTTACCTATCCATGATAGACACATGAAATGTAAGTTGATTCCTTTTGTTTTAACTTCAGATAAAACCTCAAATTCTTTCTATTGTATAAGCTGAGAAAGTAAAGATTGTTTCAGTAATATACAGTGAGTGTAATTGATTTCCTTTATAATTCATTGTAATGAAATCAATTTAATGTTTCAATATGTTAACTAAAATCACATTTAAGTTAACTGGTAATATATTTTGTTTGAACTGTCTGAAAGAAATTGCTTTTATACAATAAATTACTTAAAAAGCTATGAAATGATGTTTGACTTTTGTAAAATATAACGGATAAAATGGTAGAAGTACTCTCACATTACAAATAAACAAGTAGAATACAAGGAAAATGGTGTGGACATTTTGTCTAGGAAAGGAAATTGGGCGGTTGCATCCTATGCTGAGTGGTTGATGCCTGATGAAGAGCTTGAGCGTGTCCTGAGAGTTGATCTGAGCATTCTGGAGAGTGTTGAGTTTAGTGCCTTCCTGTGTGTTCTTTCTTGCTTCTCCTTTTCTTTGCTTTTGTTAGTCTCTCATCACAAAAAAAAAAAAAAAGAAAGAATTTTTTTAATCCATGTTTACCTACAAATTGTAATCAACCTAGAACAAATTTGACACCAAAATCCACTTATTAATTAATCTTCAACACACAAAGTATTGCCATATTATTTTAAAGACAGTCAAAGTTGAAGTTTTCATTGGTTGGTTTGCTAAGATTACTTTTGATTTTATTCAAAATAGGATTATAACTTGGTTACCCTCTAGATCTGATTTATTTTTGCTTCTTTTTATTGAAATTCTTCAGATTACTATTTCAGAGTTGTATGAAATTCGGAATTTGTATGGGCTTTGAATTGAAATTTTTGCATTGCAGTGAGGAGTTTAATTCTGGGTTTGGCTCTCACACCCCCATGGTTCTTGGACAAGCCAAAGTTGTCCGTTACTTTCCTAATTTTGGAAGGTAAAGTTGCTGATTTTATTTTAACTTTTCCATTATTTTTAGCTATTCTCAGTTAATTAGTAAACTAGCTTGCAAGTGCTTATTATTTCTAAATCCCATAGGACATTTGATATTGCAAAGACTGTTATGAAAGAGAGATCATATGTCTACAGCAAAAAAGACAAGATCATCCATCTTGGCAAAGATGGGAAACTGGAAGAGGTGAGTTCTTAGCTTTGAAATTACTTGGTTTACCATGCAGTAAGCATCCACATGACATTACCTCAAAAGGTAGCTTTGGAAAAGTCATAATTTTAGTGTGTCAATGCACTTCTTATGTCATTGTTTTGATGGGAGATACACTATATCTGCACTTGTAACTCATTCACTATTTGGTATTTTATATCATTTAGATTCAGTAGATCAGTTTTTAGAGATACAACATGTCAGGTGAATCAAGTGCTATGTTAATCGACTCACTCCTCAGCCAGCCTTATCAATGTTAGGTTCATTGTGGCCAAAGATAGATTGTTGAAATCTGAGAGGTGCTTGATAGATGTTTCTTATTTGTCAAGTTGGACGCAGCATGCACTGAAACAAATAATCTTTAATTTTTTGTTAACATTTGTAGTTTTGAATTAACTCAAATATTCCTCGTAAATATAATTGAACCTTAAGGATTTCATTTTTTGCATTCAACTTCTGATAAAGAAATGCTTCCATATAGATTACTTGGTGTGAAATGTCTTGAAATTTTTTATAATGGTCCATGTTGGGTATTACATATTATTGTATTGTTCTGTTTCTTAAGATATAATAAAATAGCCATGATTCCATAGTCTATTTGTCTCTGAAAATGGAAACTTGAATGTTTGATATGTAGGTCATGCATGCAAAATCATGCTCTGATCTCTACAGAATTGTTGGTGAGGATTTCTGGTTGTCTACTTGGTGCAACAGTGCTGCATTTGAAGGGTAAGCGTGCATAGTGCAAATTGTGTTTGGGAACAGGAAATTTCTTTGAATGCTTACTTTGTCTGTATGTTATTGTTCTTCAGGAAGCAGCTTGAAGGGACAAGGATAACCCTTGTAAAAATGTAAGTTAGATACATGCTACGTGAAAATTCCAACTTATTTTCTTCCTCATTTCCTGCAGCTTCACTTATTTTTTATGATTCTGTTCAATTGAATAGATGGATTTTTCTTTTTCAGGGGGGAACGTGGTTATGACTTTTCAATAAGAACACCTTGCACTCCTGCTAGATGGGAAGATTTTGATGCAGAAATGATAATGGCATGGGAAGTATGCAACTTAAACTAAACATCTCATCAATTGTTTATAGTTCTTCAAATTTCTTTGTCAATCTTAACATTTGGCTTGTATGCATGTTGTGACTGTTATCTGTCAGACTCTCTGCAATGCTTACTGTGGTGAAAACTACGGGTCTACTGATTTCGACATGCTTGGAAACATCAGAGATGCAATTTTAAGGATGACATATTTCTGGTATAACTTCCTGGATCAAACTTTGCCAATTTTCTTTCTTTTAAAGAATTTGAATGTTGTTCTGTAAAGTTTGTTCTTTTGTACATTAACAAAACCAAGGGTTGAAGTTTAGACCTCATGTTTGTGTAAAACCTAACGGAAGCGTTTTTCAGGTATAACTTCATGCCACTGACCAGAGGATCAGCTGCAGTGGGGTTCATAGTTATGCTGGGTTTGTTCCTCGCTGCCAATATGGAGTTCACAGGAAGCATCCCAGAGGGCTTACAAGTTGACTGGGAGGCCATTTTGAACTTGGATCCGAACTCATTTGTGGATTCGGTTAAATCATGGCTATACCCGTCTCTGAAGGTGACAACCTTGTGGAAAGACTACCCTGATGTTTCATCAACTTTTGTATCAACAGGGTCTGTTGTTGCTGCTTTGAGCTTTTCCGATGATTGAGCTCCTTAAAGAAATGCCCAAGTGAGTTAACCGCATGTACTATTGTGAAATGATCTCATATTATAACTATGTTAGCTGTTGTATAATAATGTAACTTCATGGCATTGGATAATAAATTTGGAATTTTTATTTTCTCAGATTTAACAATAAGTGAAAGGACTCATCACATCATAAATGTGTTTAGATGTACAATAATGCAACTTTATGACATTGGATGATAAAACTACGATTTTTATTTTCTCAAATTTATCAATAGTCGAAATAGAAGTTAATAACTTAATGTATTCCTGCTCTCTGTTTGTATTTTATTTGTTAAATTGTTAGAAGAGAGAAGTTCCATTGTAATTCTTTACCTTTCTCCTTCCCTTTGTTTTTCTTTTTAAACTGTTAATGGTTTCTTAATACCTAAATGGTTCGGAATTGGTCTACATCCACGATTGAGATGCTCAGCCTTTATTTTATGATTTTTTTTTTTAATGATTATAGTATAGTTGGGTGCGCAGAAAAAACCAAAATAGGTTGGTATGGAAAGTAGCATAAATTCAACTTTGTAGCGAAAGATCTTTGTCGATTACTCTAGAGGACATAAAATATTCGAGTGGAGCATTTTGCGCCAAAACACACCATTATTCTTCTGTTCTTTTCCAAAACCTTTATTGTGCTTTAAATACTTTGTCAAATATATATTAAACTACTAAAATACCTTTATAAATTTGATCTCCCAGAAAATACTAAGAAAAACGATAAAATATTTTTGAAAACATTTAAAAGTCTGACCATGGATTTATAAAATGTCTTAACTTTTGAAGTAAATTCAGGGTTTTTTTAATTTTTTTAGGATTTTTTTTCATATTTTTTAATACTTGATAGTGTATTTTTGTTTTTTAAAACTCCTAGGAGTACTTGTACTTTTATAAGCAATTAAAATTTTAGGGACATTTTTGTTGTTTTACTCTTAAATTTTTCGTAAAGTAACATTTATGGGATAGTGTTAAAAGTAACATTTATGGAAAAATAGATAAGCAGCATAAAAGTTTAGTATAACATGAGAATAACTTTATGTAATTTATCAATTTAAAGCTGAAAATCATTTGAACCAATTAGGATTTTTTTTTTCTCTTTCATAACTTAATTTAAATTTAGTTGATTTACATCTGTACTTCTTTGATTAAGTTTATGTATACTAGTACACTGAAAAGTAAAATTAGTCAATTGAAAGTTATAATCTAAAACTAAAATAATTAGTATGAAAATGGATTTGTAATTATTTGTTAGATGTATTAGTGATGTTTAAAGTTCAATGCTCATTTGGCTAAAATTTTGACTAAAATTTTCTTCTCAATAATAATCCTTGAAAAATATCTGAATTGATTTCCAGTGTAATATTTTACAGCCCTATTCTACCCTAAATTTATAATATTTAATTAGTTGTGCATTGAGTGGATCCTTGACATCGGATTAGGTTCTATGTATACCTAATAAAGGTAATAAATCCACCGGTTAATTGATGTATCTTGGCTCTAACCTTCAACCGAAAAGGTGCATTTAAATTTTTAAAGCAGTGAATCATTGCAAACCAATCATTGACAATGAAACGAGTAATGAGTGAATGATACATGAAATATTGTGCAGAAAATTAATGCTATAAAATCTTTTAGATAATTAAAATTACAGTGGAGTTTTGAATTTTATAGTTAATTAAATTCTACTATGAAGACATCTAGAGTGTCTTCTAGTGAGGACAATTGAATTTTTGTAATATCAAGAAGTTCATTTTTCTCATTATGATTGTAACTATTACATAAACTCCAATATCACAATATTTGAGATCATGTATTTAAGTGGTGTTGGAAAACATCAATAATATAATATAATATTTTTATTTTTTTTAAGTGGTGTTGAAAAAATTAAATATGTTAATTCTGAAATTAAATATTTTAGATTACGTATTTCAATTAATTATATTTTATTTAATAATTATATATAATAAAATTATTTATACATAATGATAGTTGAAAAATTATTTATCTATTTATAAAAAATAAGAAAACTAAAATAATTTATTTGAGAATCATTTTCAAATATTTTAAATATTTTTATATTTTTTAGTCCATTTTTATTTTACAAATGTTAACGTGATGTTTTTCCTTTTTTTTTATTTTAATTTTATCTCTTATGTGTGTATAGTGGCTATTTTTTTTTTTTGTGCATATTATAATTACATGTAAAATAACCATTTAAAAATCAATCTAAAAATATTAACATGACGGTGTTTGATCTAGCAGTTAGAAAGGATAAAACGGGCTTAAATCGCTGAGTCGATCCGTCAAACCCGCCAAAAAGGGGGTTGGGCTAGGATTTTGAACCTACCGAATTTACAAGTTTTAACGAAGTAGGTCGAGCCGTCCTGTTGACTGTTGAGCCAAGGTATTTTTTACTTTTAATTTACAAAATATTTATGAATATTAAAAATTATCATTTTGATTTCTTTATTTATTTTATATTGTTATATAGTTATTTTATATTTTAAAATAATATATTTTAACAAATATTTTTATTAACATTGATAACTTAAAAAAATTATATTAAAAACATTAAACTATTTTTTATTCCGATTTTGAATAAATTATTATTTATTAGATTATTTTTAATGAATTTAACTATATTTTTTTTAAAAAAAATTGAGCGAGCTAATAATTCGTCAAGGCTCGCAACTCTGCCATAAAGCCGGGCATGCCACCATTTTGAGCCTGCAACACTTTGTGACCCACCCCGCCTCGTTTTTTGGCGGGTGGGGCGGGCTATATGCTATGCCACTGATACAAGTAGTGACAGCTCCTGCAATACGTTTCTCAAGTTGACGATGATCAGACGATATGTGTTGGATACGGCGGAGTATTTACGGTGGTGCATCCACAATAGCACAAAGACGGCGAACGGCGGTGCAACCACGACAGTGCAGCTAAGATGAGATAATAAATCATAGCAGGAGCGACAGAGACAGTGATAGCATGCGGCATCTGGTTACAGCGCTGGTCACCGTAGAGCAAGGAGGAAGACAAAAATTCTATCTTGCTGTTCTCAGGGGTGGGGTGCGGAAGTTGAATCGGGCGAGTGCTTTGGACTCGAGTAGGATTTTGGGCATAGCATATGAAAGAAAAAATAGAATGAGTCTCTAAAGAACAAATTAAAAAAAAGAAAGGATTTATTTGTGATATATATATATATATATATATATATATATATATATATATATATATATATATAT
>JASCZI010181746.1:0-16242 GCA_036250425.1 Stylosanthes scabra
ATATATATATATATATATATATATTAGCTAGCTAGAGAAGAGAATGAAAAAGTTTATAACTATCATAAAAGGAATATGTTTCAAAGAGTGTGTTTATAGAATAGCATTATTCTTTCTACCGGTATAATATCCAATGTTCCTCCAAATTTACTCTTGCCTTTAATTTTAATCCAGATAAATTATTCCAAGGCATAAATAATATCCAATGTAGTCATACCAAAAAAAAATAATAATAATAATCCAATGTACTACTGGATTATAAATTTTTCAATGATTTATGGTAGGCATGCACCAAGACAAATGTCAATCCATATACACATATATTGTGTGATTAGGTAAGTAGACAACAACTATTAAATATGCGAATCTTATGTATCAAGATAAAAGAGCATGATACAGAGTGTGAACTACTGTACTAAATTTCTTTCTCATAAAAGGAAATCTATGAAAGATCCTTCTAGTGTAACTAGCATGAGAGTAAAATAAGTAAAGAAATCACATATTAAAAAACAAAATTAACATATAAAAAGGGATGGCAAGAGTGTAAGGAAGCGTCAAATTTAGTATTCCTAATTGGTAAAAGTCTTTGGCATATAAATGTACTACCGTAAATTCTAAATTACAGATGTCAAATAATACAAGTATATAAATATGTTATATCTAACGATTAATTTTATCCGATATATTTTTTCATGTGCATATGCATTAAAAATTAACGGCTATCATTATATTTTTATATTCATATCGAAAAGAGTACTTTTGAAATAACGTGAACAAACTATAAAAATAAAAACAAATTAAAGGTATTAGTACTTTGTGGGCAACATTAAATGATAGAACTGTTAAAGAGTCTTAAAGGGAGGTTGCTAAATTTCTAAAGCCCTCTAATACGGCGTTCATGGAGTTTGAAAGTACATATGCACGCCTAATTTGAAGTTAATTTTGTCAATATTCAACATTATTTAGTCGTAAAGAACAAGAAAAGAGGCATGCACACTATATAGCCATGCATATGAAGCTTATAGGGTTAGCACCAAATGAGTTGCATTATTCAAATCTTGTATATTTTCTATGTCACCGTCTTGATGACCACCCCACTCATTTTTCCCCAACTTTTCATCATCTAACAAAGAAAAATAATAAAAAAGAAGTTGCTTTTTGAAAAAAAAATTAAAAAGTTGTTTGGTTTGACTAAAATATATTTTCTTTTATTTTTCGATAATTAAATAAAAAAGTTATTTTAGAAAAAAAATAAGCAAAATGCAATAATTAGCGTAACATATAGCTTATTGATAATATTCAATATTCAATTATATTATATTTACACAAAAAATAGTGATATTTTATAATTTAAAAAGAAAAAGAAAAAAAATTATCTACCTGTTAAATAAAGTAATTGGCATGTCAAATGTACGTGATGAACGAGACATAACCAAGATTTGTCAAACTCTAAATTTCTAGTGAATAATATAATGGATTCACTTGTGTGAAACCACTTTTTGCTGTCGTATTGAACCGGAACCTAATTAAGGAACATGTGTGGTATATAGGATCATTATCATCAGGATGATGGAAGCTAAGAAACTAGCTATGAGGAGCTTCAATTCTTTATGCAATGAAAATTGTGTGATGTATAATAAGCAACGTAAATAAATGGTGGATATGTATGTGGTGATGGAGAGAGAGATAGAAATAAATTAGAATGCATGGTGGGGAACAACGTTACAAATACGAATGAATTGAATTAGAATAGCAACTTTCTTTTTGAGGACAAGGTGTGTGCTCTAATGGGAAAAAGGTGGTATGTAGTGAAGTGAAGTGGCTTCTCTTCAAGCAAGTTATGTGATTTTTTGGATTTATTGTATGTCATCATAAAAATATCTTCTTCCCTGCCTCCAAAAACTAACATGTGATGATATAATATCAGAGGAGATTTTTTTGCTTACAATACAATCTAATTTTTTTTAAGTTAATGTTTTTTTCCGATGGGGACCTATCTCCCAATTCTGTTATTAGTTTCAAATTTCAAAGTCCCTACAAACTGAATTGACCCCATGCTAGAAATTAAATAATAAAAAGGAATATTAATTTAAAAATATATATATAGCAAGATATTCATTTTAATTAGAAGAGTAAGTACATAGAATACTACTTTAATTTTCTCATAATAAGTTTATATAAATGAATGAAAAATATAAATAGTCATATTTCTAATATTCTTTTTTTAAGCTAGAGGTCTTTTAGATTTATATGAAATTTGCATAAGATTTTTTCCCCTCTTTTTAATTATCTAATACTATTTTTTTATAAATAAGAATTGAATTTTAAATTTTTTAGTCAGTTATAGAAATTTTAATATTCCATTATGACATCACTATTTTCAAAAATTCAAACAGGTAAGATAAAGTACATGAATAATTATATAATAAATCTATAAATAAAATTTTTATATATTCAATTTTAGTTTACAAAATTGTATGCTTTTGTTTTTAAAATTTTTAAGTATATAATTTTAATCATTAAAAAGAATAGATGTAATTGGATGATGGTGTAAACACTAAACAAGGTATAATTTTATATAATATTTAAAAAGTAAGAAAATCTATTTTATTTGTTACGAAAATTAACCAATTAGTTGATAATGACGTGTTACGTATAGGGATTGTGGGTGGTTACGGGTTAGTTAGTAGCATTATTATTTCCAATCTCCACTACTACTTCATCGTGTCATAGAATCTTTCTATCATCATCCTTTCACATCGCCAGTAGAATTATTCTCACCATCCCATTTCCACAAATAATATTATTTAAAAAACAAACTATAAATTTAATTTTAATTAATCAAAACAATTTTTCTTAATGCATGCTAAAAAAAAGCGAATTTGAATATGTGATTGTGTAAAATGTTTTATATTGATAATACATTAAAATTGATCCGTTCGTTATGGCTCATTGAGCTATAACTTGAGTAAAAATAATTAAAAATTATAATTCAGTAAAACAAAATAAAAACTCAAACCCATCCACTTATAATAAATATGCTCATCAACTCTCTTTGTAAATAAGAGACAAATAACACTGAATGTGATACGTTTTACTTGTACATTAGATTTAATTTTGATATTTATTATTTTCTAACTAGAGCATTGAAGTATCTTTGCAGGTACCACCCGTCGTCCTCTTCTTCAGGCTGAAGTGTTTTTCATCTGCCATGGAAGAAACCAAAGTCATACAAGCCGGAACAAAAATTAAACTATAAAAGATACATGCATAACATGTTATCTTAAAAATAGATGATATGATTAATTAGTATGATAACTAACACAAGTTATATGTATGAGAAATTGAGTAGCAATAATAGTAGACAGAAGTTTTGTTTCCGAAAAGATATAAATAAATTAGGAATGTGTGAGAGTGTGAGAGTCCATTGAAGAATTCGTCAGCGCCCAAAATTCACCAAACATGATCTGAGTATACACTATACACAATGCAATAGCAATGTGTGTTTGGGGGCACATGCACAAATTAGTAACACCTCTTCAATTCTTTTAAAAACGTGAAGATGAAGCTTCTGGTAATAGAGCATATGTTTATTTCTTATGGAGCAGAGAATGTGCTTCTGCCTCTTCTTATTTGGAAAAGTGACAAAGTTGGACTAAGATACAAGAGAACTTTAGGTACTTGTATTCATTCTTCTATATATCGCACGGTTTAAATAAGGGTTTTTAGTGCGTTTACTCTTTCACCATTCAATCACTCTACTACCTATATTCCTATGCTTCAATATTTTTTATATATATATTATTAGCTTAAATTTGTGAAAGATACGATTTTATAATATAATATTTAAGTCAAATAAAAAATAAAAAAATATATATATGCAGAAATTCACTCATCAAATTCAAGAAAACACTCTTACTTGAGTGAGCTAGTTTGAAATATAGTAATTTATGTGTTATTTTTTCTATTGTATCGGCTTAAGCTTTTTAAAGAGGTGTTTTAGGATACAGTATGATTTGAGTGAATGGAACAACTCATCTTCTAGGCACAGATTTAGATTCAACAATGACACTTCATGTATTAGAAAATTTGAATGAATAATAAAGTGATATATAATTAAAAATAATGTTACGGAACGTTACAAAATTTTTAGAGAATCAATAATTAAGTTATTATTTAAAATTAAAAAAAATTATTAATCAAAATTAAAAAATATTATCATGTAAAAGAAAATAAAAATAATCATCCATAAAATAATGAGTTATCATTCATAACTCATCTGTTATCATCATCAAGTATATATATGGTCACGAATTAATTGATGACCTCTCAAAATATACCTCATGTTAATAAAGATTTTAATTTTATTTCCAATTTTATTGAGTATCCTGCGTGTGTGTGTATATAGCCGAACACCAAATAGTAAATAAACTTAGAGACGCGTTAGATAATTATTAATTTAGCCCAAGTAAAAAAAATGATTAATTTTGATTTATTTGGTTATTTTTTTTATTATCCACTCTCAACACTTTTAATTAATAATTTAATATCATACTTTAATTAATACCATTTAATATTAATAGTTGAGTGATAACAAAAATTAATACATTTTAATAGTCATATAGCATTCAACCTAACCAAGCCGCTCACATTAGTTAGTTGAAGAAAAAGAAAAACAATAAAAAGAAGAGGAGACACATAAGAAAACATAGGAATTATTTAAACTTGGTTAAAAAATATTTCTCTTATTTTAAGTAATATAAAATAAATAAAAAATTTTAACTCTTAACATGTGTACAAATAAATAGCGACGTCGTTAATTAAATAAAAAAAAATTTTGCCCCATAATTAATGAGCTTTTTATTATATTTTTGGGGATAATATATACATCATTATATAAAGAGCTATTTGTATATGAATAGTACTACGAAATCAACATTAAAGAGTTATTAGGAAGCCAACAATTAAGTTATTATCTATATGAGTTATCATCTGTAACTCATATATCCAAAATTAAGTTATCATTCAAAATTTATATGAGTTATCATCCATAATTATATGTTAATTCTCTATTGATTATAATGTATTGGCTCCTTACTCTTTTTCTTTGTATATATATACTTAAAATAATAGTATTTGTTAGCTAGTTTAGGGTTTTGGAATCATTCTATATCCTCCTCTTTACATAAAATTTTGATGAAATCTCTTTTCAACTCTTTAGATTTAAAGAATTTCCAGCAATGCTAACATTAACATACCCCACCATGCACCCTCCAAGACCTTATATAAAGGGCTCTTCTGTATTGCTTTGTTCTCAACATCTCACATCATCACAAACGTAACACACACACACTCACACTTTATTGCTTATTGTTCCCTCTTCTCTCACTACACTTTTTATGGTCCCCTCCTCCACACACTTTGATTTAATTTAATTTGTGCTTCTCAGAGATATTGAGTAGTGTTTGTGTTTTAATATCCGGTGAGACATACAACATATCCATATCCACTATCATAAACAGAGAAAGGGAAAAACTAGATATGGTTGCTGTGGAGAAAACCTCAAAGCCATACCCTACAACTGCAGAGGTATGACTAATTAATTCTTTTCATGATTTTCACTCTTTATTAACCCTTTTCATCATTTACCACATGAATAGAAATATAAAAATGCTATATAAATACTAAAAATCAATTTCACTAAATCATTTTTTATGTATTTGTGTATAAATACATGTATTGTATTTATATGCTTTTAATATGTATATTGTATTTTTAAGTTGTATTATATATAAATAATTGATATATGTAATTTAATAAAAAAGTTCAAAAACACTAGTAGTCTTCTAAAGTATATATAGTAACATCAAAAGTTGAAAATACTAGTAGTTTTCTAAACAAAAATAGAAAATCCAAATATAAAGTTAGCTAAACAAAAATAGAAAGTGTTTGTAGGACAAAGAGGTGGGAAGTGGTGCGATTACTCTCGGAAAATTTTCTAAAATAAACCGAACAAGAGTCTTAATTCCAAAAAAATAAAAATAAAAAACTTTTAATTACTAAAATTCAATACGCCCAATTGTTTGACAAACTTGATGAGAGTGCTATGCTTTTAAAAAAAATATGAAGTTCGATGTATGGACGAACTTTGTGCAAATTTACGACAAATTTGGTGCACAAATATTAAGAACGATGTGTTCAGAAATTCCGGATAGTTGATAGAAGTTGGTGTAAATGTAAAAAAAATTGGATTTAAATAAAAAGGCTTTTTAATTATTTTTTGGAATTAAATTTTTGTTATAATAATTTATTTTAGAAACATTTTCGCTTATTACTCTCTCCTTCCATGATTCGTAAATATTTCATATTTGTACACAAGAATCTTATTATTTATAAAAAATGATGTCACAATTAAAGAAGTCCATAAAATTAATTCTCCAACTGTTATACACTAATTATTAAATTTAATTATGTTTAATTTCTTTTCTTGATCATCATGAGCAGGTAGTGGATGAGCTAAAGAAAATGGTAGACATAGGTTTCCCAATCGCAGCCATGGGCCTATTGGGATACCTCAAGAGCATGATCTTAGTTGTATGCATGGGAAGGCTTGGGAGTCTCGAGTTAGCCGGTGGTGCTTTAGCCATCGGCTTCACAAACATCACTGGCTACTCGGTACTCTCAGGCCTTGCCATGGGCATGGAGCCACTTTGCACCCAAGCCATCGGTTCTAGAAACTTCTCCTTAGTCTCCATCACATTAAAAGGAACCATCCTAATGCTACTCCTAATTTCTCTACCCATTTCAATCTTGTGGCTAAAGCTTGAACCTTTCATGCTTTGCCTCCGTCAAGATCCTGAAATAACAAGAATTGCAAGCCTTTATTGCTTCTATTCCATCCCTGACCTCATTGCTAATAGCTTCCTTCACCCTATACGTATTTATCTACGTAGCAAAGGTACAACTTGGCCTCTAATGTGGTCCACTTTGTTCTCCATTCTCATACACATTCCAATACTCGCTTTCTTCACCTTCAAACTAAACCTTGGTGTTCCCGGAATCGCGATTTCGGCTTTTCTCGCAAATTTCAACGCACTTTTGTTTCTTCTATCTTACATGCTATATACAAAGATCTTATACAACAATAAAGAGTCTTCGCCTTCGCCGTCGCCGTCACTGCTATCTTGTCCCTTGGCACAATGTCAAAAGGTTGTCCAAAGTTGTCCAACAACTTTGGGTCGCAAAGAATGGGGGGTGTTAATAAGATTTTCGATACAAAGTTGCCTCGGAGTGTGTTTGGAATGGTGGTGGTACGAGCTAATGACGATTTTGGCGGGTTATCTCTATAACCCGCGCGTTGCTCTGGCAACCGCTGGCATAGTGATACAGACAACTTCGTTGATGTACACTCTGCCGACGGCTCTGAGTGCGTCCGTTTCCACACGCGTTGGAAACGAACTCGGCGCAGGTCAGCCCGAAAGGGCTAGCTTGTCCACCATGGTAGCCATAGGAATGGCACTAGCAAGCTCAATGTTGGGACTATTATGGACCACTCTAGGGAGAGAAAAATGGGGTAGGGTTTTCACAAGTGATAGTGAAGTGTTGGAACTTACAATTACGGTTTTACCCATAATTGGATTGTGTGAGATTGCAAATTGTCCACAAACAACAAGTGTGGGAATCCTTAGAGGGAGTGCTAGGCCTGGGGTTGGAGCTGGAATCAACTTCTATTCTTTCTACTTGGTTGGTGCACCCGTGGCAATTGTTTTGGGATTCTTTTGGGAATTAGGGTTTGTGGGAATGTGTTATGGATTGCTCTCGGCTCAGGTGGCTTGTGTTGTTTCCATTCTTCTTGTTGTGTATAATACCGATTGGGAAATGGAATCTTTGAAAGCGAAAAACTTGGTTGGAATTGGTTCGGCAGGCTCGTTATGTGACACAAACAAGAAAATGGTGTTAGGTCACCATGGTTGTGGTGGACAACATAACCAAACAGTCAAATGTGAAGAATGTGTTGTCTTTATCAGCGACAACAACCGAAAGTGAATGATGGAACATAGAATTGTGTTGGAAGAGACATGCTTGCGCAGGTTGTTAATTAATTAGTTAATTGAGTTTAATTTCTATGCACATTCTATAATAAAATTGTTTTAAACTCACATTCAATAAGTGATGCTTTCGGATTGAACGTAAGTTTAAAATTCTTTTTAATAATTAGTTATGTGTATAGTAATTTAACTCCTTAGCTTTTAACTTCTCCAAGATCTTATCAAGTGACTAAAGTTGATTAATATTTTTGTTGTGTATTCTTTTTATATGATTTTTTTTTTGGTGACTCTTAATTATATGATTATGTATATGTATTTTCATTGTATAATAACCACGTAATTTAATTGGTCTCATAATTTTCTTCCCTCTTGCTCACTTGATGTATACATGCATGAGTTCCAGTATATTAAAATGATAGATATAAGGTGAATACTCATATAAAATCGATTTTATTTTTAAAGTTACTTGTTAAACATCTTTAAAGAATTTCACATTTTCATCGTATGTTCGATTAAAATATAATCTAACAATTTAAAATGATAACTTTACATGAAATTATTTACATCTAATTTTCCACTTAGATATAATAAGTCTATCTCCATTACTTTTTATTATATAGAATAAATAAATAAGAATAGAGAAATAAAAAGTTGCACTACATGTTTTAGAGCTCGTTGAAAACGAGCAGAATACACACTACACACAGTGTCTTTGTTGACGTTGCATTTCCAACAATCTATGAAATTTTAAGCATGTGCTAACATGTGTTGAAGAACAAACTTAAACATCATTGTCTTATGTCATTTATATGCATGACACTTATACGTTAGATGTTATATCTTTTCCATTATTCTTTGTATTCTATGGTAGTAATTATCGTTAACTATAATATTTTACCCGTGCAATGGATGTTCACGGCACGAATTACGTATGAATAATTATTATAATATTATAATGAAAAGTAAAAAAAAATTCTAATTAATATATTTAGTAAAAAATAAGAATTAATTTAATATAAGATAAATACGAGAGAAATATTTATTATAATAAATTGATAAATATCATAAATTTTAAAAATAATTAAAATTCATTTAAATAGATAAATATTTATTATCTTTAATATTTTTAATATTTGTGTGATACATGTGAGTAATATTTATTTATAATTAAATGATTGGTAAAATTTAATTTTGACATGTATTAATGATGATTATCTCACAAAATTTTGAATAAATTATATCTCATTTATTCTTTGATGACATATATTATTATTATTATTATTATTATTATTATTATTATTATTATTATTATTATTATTATTATTATTATTATTATTATTATTATTATCCAAACTCATCCCCATCCTCACCACATAATTTCAACATATGAATAGACTACATATTAGACCTATGCGAACAAGTTTGGCAGAAATGTAGCAATTTGAAAGCAACCTAGATTTGATTTTTCGAATAACTAACTATCACTATACTTGTTCTATAATTAGGCATCAATTATTAAATGCTTCTTTTTCTTTGTCATGGAAATATATAGATAAAGATAGGAGACACAGAAAGGCATTACACCTCATCTAATGATTCAAAAATAATAATAAAAAAATAAAAAATTTAAAAATCTAATGTTTTGGATAAATAATACTATTAATTTTGAATTTAATATTTATGCATTATTATTAGTATATACTATCACATTAAATTAAAGTAGAACCGATATTCTGGTAATAAGACATGTAACCTAATTGGTTAACTACTCCCCCTTAATTATTTTATGCCCCACACCTAGAAATAAAATAAGAGGCTTTTTTTTCAAGATAGATGAACAATCTAATTGATTAGTTGTTACTCAACTAATTGGAGCATAATTAATTAATTATGTGAACAGAATAATAATGGCAGCATAATATGGTCATAAAAGAACTTATAAATTAAAGTTATGTGATAGGTCGGTACAATAACATTCACCCTCATAACTCATAGAAGGATAGACTAAACAATATAAAAAAAAATAAAGAGAGGTTCCTTTCAAGTGTCACCATAATATAATGATCAATGGTGAATATCTTCTAATATTGCTTAAAATGCACTATGCTTGAAATCCCTTCTAATTTAGCCCTTAACCAAGAGACTCAAATTTAACATTCGAAAATAAGAAAAATTATCTTTTTTTTTAACTAATGAGTTGCTGCATATAATAAAATGGAATTCGAAATTCCAAAACTAATAAAATGAAATTCCAAATTCCAAAACTTATTTAAGCGGACAAGTAAGTTAGTCCCAAACTCATCATGTAATATCTAACTTTTCTTTTTATAATGTAATATCTAACTCTATTTCTTGATTTTTTTTTCCCTTTTGGTTGTGCTATTTCTTGTTAGTTTGGACCAAACTGTTGTGTGCAAAGGGGCAAAACCTGTATGTGTTTTATTTTGAAAAAGACATAGAATAATTTTTTTTGGTTTACAAAAAAATTAGAATAGTTGTTTGGATCCAGCAGATGGCCAGGACTTGGTCTTTCTTTTGGACTCCAGAATTGGGCTTTAAACTAAAATGCTGTTGATTGTTGAAACATGATTGGGCTACTGTAAAAAAAATAAAACCACGATTGGACTCTCATTGGTACAAACCCAAAACAAAAAAGTTTGCTTAAACAAGAGTCGGATACAACTAAAGTCTTGGCTTACTAGTTGATACACTCGCCTCTTAAAGTGCTGCATCCAGGTTCAATTCCCAAATGTGAAAGAACCATAATGTGTCTGTGAGATTGTGAGCGGAGAAACCTAAGATTAGGGATTGTCCAATCCACTTAACCAAAAAAAAAAAGTGTCGGGTTCGAATCACGCTTTGTATAACCAATAATCAAATGGCTAGCGATAAATCTTTGAATGGAAGTTCAATCCGTGACGATTTAATCATTGACCTCCAGTCTAAAGGAACAATGGAAAACTAAAAGTATAAATAAGTAAATAAATAAAAGAATTTATTAACGAATTGTTGGTTGAAAAAAATTAATTTCCCAGATTTTTGCTAAATCACATATATATTGAATTTCAATAAAAAAAATCATTAGCACTTTAATAAAGCCTTGGGCTAAAACAAGTTCATAATAATTTCTAGGTATCATATATATTGTTGAATACCTCCAATACTATGTTTTGTTTTTTTTCTTCTCTGTTGTTCAGTAACAATAATAATGATGATGATCTTCCGATCCCTCCCTCAATGAATAATGAATAGTAACATACAGTACGATATACCGAAGGTAAAAAAAAAAAAAAACACAAAAAAAGAAAAAAGAAAAAAAGAAAGAAAGGGGTGTTTGGATATAATAAATGTGAAGTGAAAAAACAAAGAGGAATAGCACCATTTGAAATAAGTAATAACTGAGGCACTGTCACTCTCTGTGAATTTAAGTAGATAGATATCTCCATTATCAATCGCTTTTGGTTTGTTCCTAAACCCTTTTTAGTTCCAATACTGGCCATCTTAGCTGGACAAAAATATTTAATGGCCCCCTCATCTCACAACAAACCAAGACAATGACATTTTTGTCCTCATCTTGTTAATTCATCACTTTTCTCTTATATATTATATATACATACAAAATTGAAAAGAAAAAAAAAACCTTGATTCTTAAAGGGAAGTAAAAGAAAGGTATATATGAAAATACAAAAATATACGTGTGTTAGGTTTGTATTTTTATTTTCATTTTTTAAAAAAATTTGTTTAAAAATAAATTGTAAAATTGGAAAGTATGATGATTTATTATTTTTATTACCACTGTTTGCTTTTTTTTTTCTTTACAAAATTTTGAAGAAAAAAAATACTAATCAACTTTTTTTTCTAACAAAATTCTTAATACCACTTGCCTCATTATTTCAACACATAAAATAGTGAAAATACTAAAACTTCAACTTCAAAATAATATCACTTTTCTATGTTGTTAATTTTCATCTTTTATTTTTTTTGTTGCAACTTCATTATATATTTATGAGATCCTATTTTTTAAAAAAGTATTTTAAAAGCAATCATCTTTCAATCTATACATGATTATTAGTTTAAATAATATCTATCTTAATTTTTCTTATGAATATTTTGAATCAAAATATTATTGTATATGATAAATTTTTATTAAAAAAAAGAAAAAAAGTTCAATATTATTATATATATCTTGTAATAAACCTATAGCCAGCTACTCAAGCAAAACAAAATTGAAACGAAGCCATGCATTGATGAAAAAAGAATGATCATCTGATTCACCTGCTATCTTGTGGTGGCAGTGTGAATTAGGGTGGTCATTGATATGAAAAGACATGCTTTAAAGACTAGAGTTGTAAGCTATGAAAGTAGGAACCATGAAATATATAAAACCCAACAAGCTAGCTAGGGTACGTGGGAATGAACCATGGGCAAGAATCATCATAATAATGAAAGCAAGCAATTCAATTTCTAACCAAAATTTTAAACTCCAACTCCTCCTTTACTTCAATTTAATGTTAAAGTTTGGAGGTGCCTTCATAGTTCATATAAACTAACCTTAGCTTATTCGCCATTTAATATTATCGTACGACCTAACCGACCTATGTGTATATGCATGGCTAATGCAAAACATTTTTTTGGTACATGCTACACCTGATTTATTTATTAGATAATTAATCGTGCAAACTAGAAATAAGTTACTATGAATAAGAATACATATATTTAGTATTTTATAAAAAATATTATATTATTATAAATAAGGTTAATAATTTGTTTATTATATAGGTTTTATTAGTTTATTGTAATAATAAAATTTATGATTGATTATTTAGTTGAAAAAATATATAAATTAATGTATATATAAATATTTTAAAAAATTGATGTCTAAATATGTACGAATATATAGCGATTAATTTTCCAGCCGATTGATTTTTAACATACATAAATACTTTTGTTTGACATGTATGTATTATTATATAAAATTAATAATTTTAATACATTGTAAATTTTATATGTGTATTCAATTATGTAATGTCACATTAATAAAAAAAATTTATAATCAATACATAAATAATCGTCTAATAATAAACAAAAATAATGTGTCAAAATCCTAAACACAAAGATAATCTTAAATCAGTAATTCTATGTGAACAAATGATTTTGACCAACTAAGTGCAATCAAGTGATTTATTTCTATGCTAAATAGAAGATAATTTCGGTGTCAAATAAAACTTTATTTAGGTGTAATTTTTTATATAATTTGATACCAAATAATATTCTATTTAGTATAAAAATAAACTACTTGATTGCACTTAATTGGCTAAAACCACTTGTTCAAATAGCATTACCCATCTTAAATAGTCTACAATGCATCAAAATAGTCTTAGTAATGTTAAGGCTTTTTTAGATAGATAGAAAATATTCATTTCATTATTGTTGGTTTAGTTTGTACTTTTTCCACACTTAGGAATTAGGATATTTTAAAAATAATAATAATTAATTAATAACGTCGTAATTGAGTTTATAGCGCTTATGATTAGGTTTTGTGTTTGAAGCTAAGTGGTGTATGTGTTCAACTCTTTAAGTCTTATCCAGTGGTATATTGTATATGGATGACAAATTAAACACTCCATACGGTGATTAAATTATGCAAATTAAATAGTAAGTTATAGAGAAGCCATTTCTAAAGTATATCATATCATTTCCGTTGCCAAAAAAGACCACTAGGAATTAGGATGATGGAAAAAATCATCATAAAGATAACGTGAAATAATTATTAACAAGCATGAAAGTGAAAAGAGCATAATAAATTAAACAAGTAATTAGTAAAATGCCAAATGTATTAAATATATAGTCTATAGTATTAATATCAATATAGTCAACTATGGAATTGTGTTGCTTTATGATTATTGGTTGGTGCTGATATGGATTGCAAACATTTATTTTATATAATCAAAGCATGCGTACATAGTTTGTTGCCTTTCAGTTCCTTATTTGTTTATTTTCAGAATTGAAGATAGGACTAGGAGAGACTATGGAATTGTATTTTTGTTACACTATTAAATTGAAAACTTTATTCTCTTTAATTTTGATTCTAAAATATTACTAATTATATATGATTTTTTAAATTTGTTTAATCCTAGAGATAACGTTTGGAAAAGCTTATTATTCGATAAGAGATAGACCACATCAAATGCATATCATTAAATATTTTTTAAAGATAGTTAGTTATGTGGCTTAAGAGATAAAAAGTTTAAGTGAAAAGTTATAGAGGGTTGTATTATAAGATGATGTTAGAAACTAATAAGAATATCAATTTGCATAAATCTAAGTCGACCCACTTTATTCCTTTCAAAACGACGAGGATTTTTTATAATGTTTATCGAGTATGAGATAAATACGAGTTAAATTTTATTTTAGTCTCTCAAAATTACAATATGAATTAGAATTATCCATAAAATTTTAATTGTACTATTTTGATCTCGAAATTAAAAAAAATTACATCAAATTGGTGTTTAATTCTCTTTTCCTTACTAATTTGTGAGTGATGTTGACATTTGTTTTCTATAATGTTCAATATAAAACCACTTTACTTTGTTTCACTTATAATATTAAATGTTCATTTAAAATAACAATTTTAATATCCAACCCTTTATAATTATTTTATTTATGTTTTTTAGGTATTAAACGATGACATTTTAATGACTATATGGTATAAGGAAGAAATATTGTTTCATTTGTTCAAGCATGTAAGATAGCCGCTAAAAAAACAAGTAAAAATTAGACAAAAAAGAGTTAAGGTCCAATTTAGTGCAAATTTTTTAATTTTAAGGACTAAAATAATATAATTAAAATTTAAGAAATCATTCTAATACAAATCATGAATCTTAAAAATAAAAATGAAATTTATCTCGATAGATACGGATAAAAACTAAAATGTACTTACAAAAAGTAGTATTATATATAAATCCCACGATAACAATGTCTAAAGGTAATTTGATAAAAATTAAACTAAAATATTTAAAAGCTCTTATGTAGATCTGATAGTGGGTAGGATAGGGTAGGGTTTAACCTCAACTCTAATCCGGATCACGGGTTGACTTTTCACTTATAATTCAGTCTTACTCTACCTGTGGGTCGATAACTTCCTAACCTAATCCAACTCGCACTCAATCCGCGGGTACTCAATCCTACCTGCGAGTTGACAAAAAACAGTAAATTAAATAATATTAAAAATATAATTAGAAGTCTTTTAAAGACACTGTAATATGTTAAACATACAATTTAAAAGCACAACTTAAATAATATAATCAAAACACAAACAACATAACCATCAAGTGAGCTTGATGTTCTTGAAATTCTGTAAGTGTTTGAGTCTGAGAGAGATTAGTATTGCCGCAACAAAGTGTGAAATGAGAGGTTTAGAAATTAGGATTTGTAAAATTTCATATTTATACATGTAAGTGAATGAAATAAGTTTTACATATTCAAGTATAAAATTACAAATTAAAATCATAGTTAAGTCGTTAAGATCCTTTTATATAATTAAGAGGTTATGTGTTTTATCTCTAATAATAACATTTTTAATAAAATTATATATTATATATGGGATGCAGATTGAACGACCAATCCTACTCTAGTCGCAAGCATACCACCTCCGCTGCAATAGGGTTGGCAACCCAATTCATTTGCGCGAATAGGGTTAATGCTGCCAGCACGCTGTAATGGCCTCTCTCAGCTTATTTTCTCCCCATAAAGCTTTTAACTTGCGAATGGAGATTCGAAACTCTAGGCATGCATTATATTCCAGAAAATAAAATAATAAATGTTGTATTCCTTCCAATATTTCCATTGCCAGCGATGAATGATAGACCACTCTTTGCAATAATCTAATGTCAGAACTAAAAAAAGCATGGTAGCGTTATTTTGCAACCATTCCAAGGCCACCTATTCCTATTGTTAGGTTTTTAGATTTACTCCCATTAAAACAGTTACACGGTTTCTGTTACTACAACCCTTAGCTTTCCACCACGAAATAATTTAACAACTAACTTCGATCGATTACAAGGCAATTATTGTCTTTGCTACTATTTTCACCATCTTAAAGCGCTCCCAAAAATATTCGGATAATTTCATTTTGCTAATATATATATATATATATATATATATATATATATATATATATATATATATATATTAA
>JASCZI010181746.1:26335-38714 GCA_036250425.1 Stylosanthes scabra
GAGGAAGAAGAAGAAGAAGATCCATCATCATCAGCATCCATTCAGAAAAAGTTCAAGACTTTACCGCACAGCATGATGAAAACACCAAAACCCAGACACAGAATCCAAAACAATACGCAAATAAACAAAAAACCCCAAAAAAAATTGAAGAGAGAGAAGAGGAACTAACGTTGACGGCGATATCAACAGCCTCCTTTTGCATGTCGGGCAACATATCTGCACTCTTGATGATGACCTTCTTGGGTGGCGGCGGAGTCGCCGTGGGAGAGGGCTTCCGGTCGTCGGGAATAGGCCTCTGAATAAGAGCTCCAGGAATGTTCTTCTTTGCGTCTTCACTGCTCATTTTTTTGTTCAGAAATTAAAAACAAAAATTGATTTTGAGTGTGTGTTAAGGCTTAGGATTGGGAATGTTTTGGTGTGTAAGATGTTTAGGTGGGAAGTGAGGGAAGATTGAAAGCGATAAGCCCGCGTAGAGAAAGGGGAAAAGAGAAGGTTCAAGAAAGAGGGAAAGCTAAAAGGAAAAGGAAAAAGGGGAGCAATGGAGAAAGAATAATAATAATAAATAAAGGGCCAAGTGTAATGCCATTTATATTTCAGGAATTATATGCCAAATCTGCATACAGCTCTATGCTACTTGCAACAATGCATTGGAATATATTTCAGGTATTCTTTATACAAAGACAAGACAAATTAGTCAAATTACATTAACCAATTTTTTAGTTTAGGCTAGGGTTTAGGGTTCTAATATTATTTTTAACGGTAATACTATGCGTATTATTTTACATCTTCATATAACTCATTTACAACACAAAAAATATAAATATCAGCACTGAAAAATTCACAAAACACATGAATATAACATATAATAGCTTAGAAATAGTTACGTATAGCATTGAAATAATGTATCTCAACACAAAAATCAAAATAAAAAAAAAAGACAAAGAGATATATAAAAATATTAAATGATACACGTAGATTAATTATAGTTTATATTTTATCTAGAATATATTTAATATGTGAAAGAAAATTAATTATCTCGTTAAAATTTTATTATTATTAGTCTGTTCAATATAGATTTTCGGATGAAAACAAGACCAACAATTAGTCAACTTAATTAGGAGCAAAGGAATAATTTGATGCGGATTAGAGCTCTATTTCAAAATTTGTCGGTAACAATTCGGTTGCTATCGGCACAAGAAGTAATTCAAATTACCCAACAATTTTGTTTTGGGTTTGTATTCTTGGTCAGGAATAGGGCCAAAAAGGCTAGCCTGCACAAAGGGAATAGAAAATACAAGGCAAAGCTTCTCCTTTTTTTTTTCTTTTGGTATTAAAGCAAATCTTCTATATTTTTTATTGAAACGGGCTTAAAAGCCCAAAAGAAACACCTAAATGCTAATTAAACGGGATCATATATTCCCTCTTTGATCATCATTAAGATGATTGAAAATTTCTGAAGGAGGGAGATCCCAAAAGATACTGTCAATAGCTAAATTAATACTAAGATTAGCTAGGCAAATCTTTTATTTTATTAGGCTCGTTTGTTTCTTTGCTTGTATTTTTTATTTTTTTGAAAAATTATCATATCTATTCATAAATATTTATTATACTAACAAATCTACCTTGCTTACAAAAAAAAAAGAAAAAAAATTGACTTTATATTCATGAAAGATAGATTTTAATTGACAAAACTATCAAAACCTTAAAAATTGTTCAAAATTCCTAAACTATCCTTAACATAACCTTACCTAAAACCTAATTTTACTCCACATAACCACTACCACCACCCTAATCCCCATCCTAAACAATTTGTTTTGGTTTACATTTGCTTGTACTTTTTTCTCCAAATAACAGGTCTCCTTATCTCCCAAAAAGAGAGGTCTTCTTTCGTGGGCTAAACCCCAATGGTTTGCCTGTTCTCCAAAAACAATTTTTATGTTAGGCATTCTGGGCCATTTGTTAACCAAAAAGAAAAAGGTACTTATTTTGTGGGCATAATTAAAAGCCACATTTAATTATTTTGTCTCACTAATTAAACTATTAAAGTGCCATTTTTGTCTCCAAAAATCTAATGATTAATCTAATAATAAAATGCCACTTTAATTACTGAGAGAAAACAATGACACCTACCTCACTCCTCATCATGTCATTTAATATCAACAGCAACCTTCACAACCAATTCTCAATTTTTGTCTACCAAATGCTTCCAAGTTCCAACCATCACTCTTCACTCACTCTATCATTGTATCGTTCACGGCACTACTTTCACTTCACAGCTTTCATTACTCAAGAAATCAAATTGCATAAATAGAACCAAACCAACATAACATAAACCAAGATATAACCACCACCGTTTTGCTTTCTTAGATTCTTAGAGAGTGTGAGAATGGGACAGACAACCTTGGATGTTGGAGCTGATGGGGTTGCCATTATCACCATCATCAACCCCCCTGTTAATTCTCTCTCCTTTGATGGTATTTCCCTCTTCCCTTTCCATTTTCCACTTTCTCTAACTTGGCTTTCGATTTTCTTCTCAATTTCTCAATTGCCCTTTTTTTCTTATGTCTCAAAGATTCAAACTTTGTTATTATTATTATTATTGTTGTTGTTTTAAAATTGTATCTATGATTTATGTTATGATCTATTGTCTATACTATATTACTGATCGTCTCTCTTGTGTGCCTATCTAGTATTGGCAAGTTTAAAGGAGAATTTTGATCTGGCTTTACAGAGAGATGATGTCAAGGCAATTGTTGTTACAGGTACTGCAAAAATTTTTCTGAATTGAGCATCTTTCTAAGCTTGGTGATTGGTCAAATAGTAGAGACTTGATAATACTTCAATTTTTTCTGTTTAAGTAATTTAATGATATGGGCTTCTGCTTTGGTAAAATTTGATGAAGAAACTAGAAATCAGTAACAGAGTTTCATAGTGTAAAGTGAAAAAAAAAAAAAGTTATTTATTAGAGCTTATTTTATAGGTGGAGAAGGTAGGCCTAGCAACTTTAATGTTAGGGTTAGGTTAGGGTTGGGGCTGACTAGATTAATTAGTCAATTTTTGGATTTGTATAAGGAGAGGAACTGAGGAAGTACATTTTAAACAGAAGTCAACAAAGTTTCAAGATCTTATCTAATTAATCCTCTATAGTATTTCTGATTCTTTTTATTTCTTATAAAAGTCTTATTTATATAGAAATCAATAACCTATATATACTTAAGCTTTCTACCCCCACATTGTCCAAAGTCCAAACTATAGTCATTTTTATGGTATGATTTGTAATATTTAGAGTGATATTAAACAATCAAACTTCAAAGAACTATGGCTTATGGTTAAATTTTTGTTGTTGTATTAGGTGCAAAGGGCAGATTTTCTGGTGGTTTTGATATTGCTGGTTTTAGTAGAATTCAAGCGGGAAAAGGTAATTGATTGGGAAATGTATGTTTATGTGTGTGGTTATTTCTGTTTTAGTAATTATGTTTTTGTTTATCTCCATACATAGAGACTTCAAACCCAGGTTTGCTATCAGTTGAAATCATCACTGACACTGTGGAAGGTAACTAAAACTTAATTTCATTTTAATTCCTTTTTTCTTTGGCTACTCAGTTTCTTATTTGAGCTACTTTCAATCTTTTCACTTCACCTTTCAGCGGCAAGGAAACCTACAGTTGCTGCCATCGATGGTCTTGCCCTGGGTGGCGGGTTAGAGCTTGCAATGGTATTTTTCCTAGTGCTTATGATAAGAAAATGTCAGTGTGTTCCTTTATTACCCCATAGAAATGAATTGCCACTTTTCTTCTTACAGGCATGCACAGCTCGGTTATCAACCCCAACTGCTCAACTAGGTTTACCTGAACTTCAGCTGGGGTTAATTCCTGGGTTTGGAGGTAACATACTTTCATTATCAGTTTAACCTAGCTATGTAATTCAGTGAACATTGCTCTCATATTATCAATCAATCAAAATGAATGTTTTTGTCTATTATATGCTTTATTAAATCTTTTTAATTGACATGTAACACAAATGGCTGCTAACTAGCATGCTTCACGAGTAATAAATCTATGTTATGGAACTTCCTTGCCAAAGATATCAGTTTTTAAAGACTTCTATGTTGATTAGGTTTTTAATAGTCAACAAAAATTGAAGAAAAGTTTAGACCATGAATAGCAATGCATAGTGTTGAAAGTTCTAGCAATACTCTAATAAAGAAATTACCATGGGGTGCAAATTTTTCAGTAGCTTTATAATTTATTAATCTGGAATTGATAAATCTTTGTAGGGACACAACGACTTCCTCGTCTTGTTGGCCTGGCAAAGGCCCTTGAGATGATGCTGGTATGCTATATTTTTGTTGCTTCCTTCTCTTGTATGAACTTTGTCATTCCTTATTTGAAGAACTAAACTGAAATTTACATGTCTAAACTCAAGGTTAATGTTCAGAGAGACCATATTTGTTTTACATTTAATTTCGAATGGTCAACAATCTTTTGGTTCAGATCTACTCCCTGAATGAAATGGCATTATTCTTGTTCGTAGAGAGATGTGTATTTTCTGCCTACTTTTCTCATAGTTGTCGATTAATTCTTTGCCACTTTTTGCTTTCTTAAATGAAGACCTCGAAAGCAGTTAAAGGGGAGGAAGCTTGTAGTTTGGGGCTTGTAGATGCTGTAGTATCACCTGATCAGTTGCTGAACACTGCACGCCAATGGGCTCTGGATATCTTGAATCGCCGACGACCATGGCTTTGTAGTCTTTACAGGACTGACAAAATAGAACCCCTTGGGGAAGCAAGAGAGATATTGAAGTTTGCCCGAGATCAGGCACGAAAGCGAGCACCTAATCTGACTCATCCTTTGGTTTGTATTGATGCGATCGAGACAGGAATAGTTTCTGGTCCTCGTGCAGGACTCTGGAAGGTTGTCAACTGTCCCTGTTATGCTTTTTCCTCGTTCATATTATTGTTGCAGAAACATGTATGAAACTGTAAGATGTTGGCAGGAAGCTGAAGTCTTTGAAGGGCTGGTGACTTCAGATACTTGCAAGAGTTTGGTTCACGTATTTTTCTCTCAACGAGGAACATCTAAGGTATTTTGAAGTTTTTTTGTCTAAATTTTACCCCTTTCCATTTACTGGGGTATGGATCCCAAGGCTATATAGAGTTGATATGGGGGGAAAGGAAAATGTTCATATAGCAGTTTAACAATACAATCTAAACCCACTTTCACTGAATTGAGGTTCAGTTGAGAATGTTCTATTGAATTCTATTTGGTTTCCTTTTTTATACTATTTACCCTTTTATTTATTTAATTTTGGTGTCTTTTGAGTAGTCTCGGTGTGACTTTGAGGTCACTGGTTCAAGCCATGAAATCAACCACTGATGCATTTATTAGGTTAGGTTGCTTAAATTACATCCTTTGGTGTAGCTCTTCCCCAGACCCTGCATGTGCACCGGGCTGTCCTATCATTTGGGTATGTTTGGACAGGGTGGAGCAAACTCGTCTATGGTTTAAAATCTTTAGTTTGAATTCTAAGTTACCTGTGGCTGCTCTAAAGGAAGGACATATACAACAGTAACTAAGCTACACAAGAAAAGGAGTTACTGCTGTTTCTCAATATACGTTCATGTGATTGTTATTTGTTATTCTCTAACTTGGACTGCTTTATTAGAAATTCATTTAATTCTTCCCTTTCTTAAGCTTGATGTTCATAGATCAATATTTATTTTCCAAATTTTACAAGTTGATTATTTGTTGTTTAATTTGGTAGTTTACAATTAAGAGATTGAAATTCTGAATCCCGATCTTTGATTATAATGTATATATATTAAATTTGATCAGTATTTTTTTCTAGCTTGGGATATGCTGTCTCAGTATAGTGACCTAGTATTATATGGTCAATAAAGAAGGTTAGAAACTCAAGTTACCAATACTTTTGGCATGAACAGGTACCTGGGGTTACTGATCGTGGGCTTAAACCAAGAGCAGTCAAAAGGGTTGCAATCCTTGGAGGAGGACTGATGGGTTCAGGAATAGCAACGGCCTTAATTCTTAGTGGCTATCCTGTTCTCTTGAAAGAAGTAAATCAGAAGTTCTTGGATGCAGGTCTTAATAGGGTTAAAGGTGAGAAGGAATTCTTGTTAAGTTGTTTTTTTCTGCTTAATATTCAGCTTTGATTTTGAAAAGTCGGTTGTGTTCACGTGTAACATTTTTCTTGATGCAGCAAATTTACAAAGCCGTGTTAAGAAAGGGAAAATGACTGAGGAAAAATTTGAAAAAACCTTATCTCTTCTCAAAGGTACCCTTGACTATGAAAACTTCAAAGATGTGGATCTGGTGATTGAGGTAATCTAAGTTATCTCAATATATGTTTGCTTGTTGACTGCAATTGCGCTTTATCCATAACCTGCACAATCTTTAAACTATTGCCGATGGATTTTTGTACAGGCTGTTATTGAGAAGGTTGACTTAAAGCAACAGATCTTTGCTGAACTTGAAAAGTTTTGCCCACCTCATTGCATACTTGCAAGCAACACTTCCACAATTGACTTGAACCTGATCGGAAGCAGAACCAAGTCTCAAGACCGGATTGTTGGGGCCCATTTCTTCAGGTATTATTGATCTTTAAAACTCTTTTTTCCCCTTCTTTTTCTGTAGTATATTTCTGAGTTCTGACATAAAAATTTGACTTGTGATTCTGCAGCCCAGCACATATTATGCCGCTTCTGGAAATTGTACGTACCGAGCATACATCTTCCCAGATAATAGTAGATTTACTTGATGTTGGAAGGAAGATAAAGAAAACTCCGGTGGTGGTTGGAAACTGCACTGGATTTGCTGTTAACAGGATGTTCTTCCCATACTCTCAAGCAGCTTTCTTGCTTGTTGATCATGGTGCAGATGTGTACCAAATTGACAAGGCAATAACTAAATTCGGAATGCCAATGGGGCCTTTCAGGTATTAACATTTGGGTGAATTCATGTTATCCATGATGATTTGTAGGGTCTAATTTGTCAGATATTACTAATGCAGATTGGTTGACCTCGTTGGTTTTGGAGTTGGGGTTGCAACCGCCATGCAATTTCTTGAGAATTTTCCTCAGAGAACTTATAAATCAATGCTTCTTCCACTTATGATAGAGGATAAGCGAGCAGGTGTAGAAGAGATAAACTCATATGTGCTAATATTATCTCCTCTTAATGATTGAAACTTTGTGACGATATTTTTTGGAATACATTTAGTTATCTGTAAATCTTTGTTTAATGGTTAGCTTGTTCTTCTAATAGGTGAAACTACTCGCAAAGGATTCTATTTGTATGATGATAGGCGCAAGGCTAGACCTGATCCGGAACTGAAAAATTATGTTGAAAAGTCTAGGAGCATTATGGGCGTCAGCGTTGATCCTAAGGTCTTTTCACCCATCCTAAATGATTTATACTGGTTTGAACCGAAATTTTAGTTCATATTCATTGCAAGTATAGTGGACACTACTGATTTTTTCTATCTGATCCCGAGAAGCTCGCGAAATTACCTGAAAAGGAGATCATAGAGATGATCTTCTTTCCTGTGGTGAATGAGGCTTGCCGGGTCCTTGACGAAGGCATTGCGGTCAAAGCATCGGATCTTGATATTTCGTCTGTCATGGGCATGGGTTTTCCACCTTACAGGTTTGTCTGAGTAATTGTTTTAGCAGAAGTGATAGTGATCAAAGTATTAATTCCAAATAATGAATAAGAACCATTTGATCCATTTTTTTGTACTGAATAATGGAGCTGTTAATTTGATCAGGGGTGGTATCATGTTTTGGGCTGACTCTCTTGGATCCAAATACATATACACAAGATTAGAGGAGTGGTCAAAACTGTATGGAGAATTCTTCAAGCCTTGTCCTTACTTGGCTGCAAGAGCAGCCAAGGGGATCCCTCTGGTGAGAATTCTAAACTCAACTGTTTTCATTAAATCTATGTACTTCCATGATTTCTAGGACGACATTATATTAAATGGAAGAGTTAACCACCAAAATCGTCCCTGAAATGTTCAAAAGCCGACAAAACTGACCCTTAATTTATTAACGACAAAAATGCCCTCCAATTATTTAAAAACCTGATAAAAGTACTTTGTCAAATAAAAATACCCAAAATAAGATATTTTTCTTACGTTTTTAAATAATTGAGAGGCGTTTTTATTGTTAATAAAATTCAAGGTCATTTTTGTCGGCTGATAGAAATTTTAAGGGCGATTTTGGTGTTTAACTCTAAACCGAAATTTTAAGGGCGATTTTGGTGTTTAACTCTAAACCGAGACCCTGTGAGTCTGCGACAAACAACAAAAAGAACCTAAAACACAATAGCTTTGAGGGCTTTTGGGGACATCAACATGGATATTTATACATGATGTTTGAACAAGCCTTAGAAGATTTATTTTTTGGCAAATTATATGTTACTTTTAACAATGATTATTGATTTTTTTGGGTATTAGTAAGTTGCCCATTCTCATTCCTTTATTTTTTTTTTCCAGAGTGACTCAGTGGAGCAAGGAAAGTCACGGTTATAAGATTTGAATAGATCAATGCATGTTCAGTTTCAGTTCAATTAGTATACAGGATTATTAAATGCTCAAATGAAATGTGAGATTAGTTTGCAGAAACATGTATCACATAATGCTGTATCTGTATGTGTAAAATTATTATATAGTTAGTTTCCGGAATCAACTTCTTGTGATAAGATATTATGCTGCTTATGACAATTGCTAATATAAAATTGTGCATTAAATTAATGCAGCATAGATACACAATTTAATAATTACATCATTTTCATAATTTTTTAAAGTAAAACATTTTTTATTGGAATTTTTAAATTAACAAATTAAATATTAACAGTATTTTTAAAATTTTTCTTTTTTTTTTTTGGATAAATATTTTTAAATTTTTTCAAAAATGTTAGAAATAAAAAATATATTTTATCCATACATATTTATTAGGAATTAAAGTGTTCAATTTAAAAAAAAAAATTTAAGGATTAATTTAGGTGTTTATTCTAAAAATTGGCTTAATTATAAATTTTTAGGCTGTTAATACTTAATTAAAGATTTGGTAAGACTAAAAACTTATAAAAACAATTAAGCCTTTATAGCACTATTAAGATTAACTGTTAAAATAACTGAACTAACTTAAATGAAATACTTTAAATACCAGTTATTAGTTAAAACATGTACATTTTTATGAGCAGAAAATTGGGGCCAGGTGAGGCAGCAGTGACCACAGATCACATGGAGGAAACAACAATCATAGGTGTTTGATTTTACATTGTGTGGTTGCAAATATTGGAAAGGACAGTTATGTATTAACCTTCAAACTTAATCATTGCCCTCAGGATAATGATATAAGTGATGAAAACACCACGTGACAAAATTTGAATAAAATTCAATTTAATTTCTCAAATTTTTATGTAATTTAATATGCTTCTTTTAAATTTTCGTTACCCTAAAATAATATTTAGTTATATTAGTTAACTTTTAATTACCCTAATATAATATTAAAAATATTGAAATAATGAATAAATATTTTACATGTGTTTAAAGTTGAACAACTACTTATAAATAAACATTATATAGTTTAAAATTATACTAAAATATTTATGTTATGAGTTTTTTATTTCTCTATAAATAATATTGTAAGTAGAATTTTCAACATCTCCATGTAATTCATAAGCAAAACTCTTAAGCCACTAATAATATTTTTAACTCTTGAAAGTATTATGTATAGTTTGTCCTTGAAATCTATTTATTGTCATTACAAAATATATTATATTATTTAATTTGATATTTTTATTTTTAATTTTTAATTATCTAATTTAATATTCAAAATTTGATGTTGTCACTTAATAATTAAGTTTCTCTATTACTATTTTCGTTAACCCTACAATAATGACATGGCAAATGAGTTAATCACATAAATATAAACATCAAGCTTAAAAAAAATAAACGTTAAGAAGTCCTTAAAGAGTCAATAATTAAGTTATCATCCTAAATTAAAAAAATTATTATTCAAAATTAAAAAATATTATTATCCAAACACAATAAAAATGATCACTAACAGAATATATGAGTTATCATCTATAACTCATATACCATCGTTATCAAGTATATTGGGTTCCAAATATATGGGTTACGAGTACTTTCTCTGTAAACATATATCTCTCATAAATTAAACCCTCCTATTCAAGCAGCTCTCTTGCTCATCACTCAGTCACTCACTACATACTACATTCTCTGCAAAATCATTAACATGGCTGAACTCAATTTCTTTGTTGGGGTCATAGGTAGTAATCTATATTTCCTTCACTTTGTAGCTAATCTTGATTCTTGATCACACACATATATTTGATTGTTTCCATAAGTGGTTAATTGCTTCTTTTTTGTTTCAGGGAACATCATCTCAATCCTCATGTTTCTCTCTCCTGTGTAAGCCTATAATTGTTATTATTAATTAATTTGCATCCTCCAAATATAGAAGCATATATTAAAAATGTATAATCATATGCAGGGATACATTTGTGAGAATAATAAAGCAGAAATCAACCCAAGATTTCTCAAGCATACCTTATATTTGCACATTTCTTAACTCGTCTCTCTGGACATACTATGGAATCATAAAGAAAGGAGAGTACCTTGTGGCCACTGTTAATGGCTTTGGCATCTTCGTTCAGTCTATCTACATTTTTCTCTTCCTTCTATATGCCCCTAAAACAATTAAGGTACTTTTTTATATATTATTTTATTTGTTGATTAGTATAAATAAATAATTGAATATAAAATAATGTTTCAGATAAAGAGTGGGATTATGGCTGGGATATTGGATGTTGGGGTGTTGGGAGGAGCAATAATAACAAGTGAAGTAGCATTGAAAGGAGAGGCTCGAATTAATGCAGTTGGTGTTATGGGTGCAGGCCTTAACATTCTTATGTATGCTTCACCTCTTGCTGCCATGGTAATTAATAACCCACCACTATAATAATAAATCATTTCAATTTCTTTCTAATTACTTCAAATAATGTTCTTAAATTTGGTTTGGTTTTTTTTTTTTTAATTAAGGTGAAAAGTCACATGTGAAGTTGATACTCTAAGATCGTTTAACGATAATTTAATCGAACATATCAAACTATCTAACGATTCTTAATAATAACTTCACATGAAGTTCATTAATTATATGTGTGTATTATCTATTAAAAAATGTACTTTTGTTTTTCAAAAGACAAATACCTTATTTTATGTTTGATAAATAAAAAAAATAAAGTCATTTATTTCGATTTTAAAAGTTATGTATTTTTTTAAAACATCTAAGAGAAAAAAAATTAAAGTTTATTTATGATTATGAAAATGAAAAGTTTAATATAATATCATACATTAATTAATAAATATCTAATTTTATTTTTATATTTATGTCTATTATAATTTTTTAAAAATTAAGGATGATTTTAGCTCATTGGGGAAATGATTGGCACATATATAGTTACACATTTTTTAAGCAACATGTGTAATGAAAGTGGAAAACGACATTAACATATATACAACTGAATTTTATGATGATACATTTTCAACTATTTAATGTTTATTACGATGGTTTCTTTCCACCGACTACAACTAGGCGTAGCTTTCACCAACAATATAATTAATAAATAATGAATTATTACTATTTTTGGAGGACAGCAAGCCTTCGATTTCCTTCCATAATGACGTGCTTCACCAATCACCAATCATCTCATCATGCTTCCACAAAAAAATCTAGCCCTAACTAACACATGTTCATTTTTTTGTGGATCTAAGCTTAGCTTAACAACCTCATTTAATTAGTCACACAAATTCTTTCCCTAGAGCTTGGACGACTAGTGCTTTTTTTAAGAATAAATTTAAGCGTACATACAGTGGATTTTTTATTCTTTTAAATAAAAAAAATAGAAATTTTACCAAAATAGGTCCGCTGGGGGGTATTTACCAATTTAGGCATACCCCCCGTATCTCGAGCTCTGCAACCCCGAGATGAGGTTTACACGTATCTCGGGCTTGCAGAGCCCGAGATAAGACAACAATTCAAAATCCACCCTTATCTCGGGTCTGCAGAGCCCGAGATACCTATCTCGGGACTGCAGAGCCCGAGATAGCCTCAAAAAAACTCTATATATAGAGCCTTTGAGCAACCTAGCTGCACACCACATTCATCCACAATTATACGAGTTCACTTTTCGAATACCATGAATATTAGTGATTTCGTAGTGGTTACTTTATATCCTAATGGTGAGATGGGCAGGGATGCGGACGGGATTTGGTTCAGGTCCGTAAGTCCTGTTGTGTTTCAGATGCAACCCGTCAATACGCTGGAGGAGTTGAA
>JASCZI010181747.1:0-14353 GCA_036250425.1 Stylosanthes scabra
TAGTTTTTTCATATATATATATATATATATATATATATATATATATATATATAAAAGCGTGTAATCTTTAATAAATCTTTGATATTAATTGCAATGCAACGACGGATAAGTTGTCATTGTCATTCTCTGGATTGAAATTTATTTTTGAAAGGGAAAAATTAAAGAAAGTCTTAATAATTTCTTGAATTTTATAATTGACGTGTTCTCTTCTTCACAAAACTATATATGTCAACATGCAAGATTGTACAGCTATATTTATATTAAGAAAACAAGATCATCACAATGAATCTTATTAATACTAATACATAACATAATTTCAAATTAAAGGGCGAAAGAAGTTATATACTTAGCATAATATAACTTAAAATCAATAATGCATGTGTTGAAGTCAAATAGCGATTAGTGAAACAGATTACGCAAAGCGAATTGTTAATCAAAACTTAAAATTAAACGAAAGCTAAAATTGTTTTGAGGGGGTTTACTTAAAATAATTTTCACACTTGATAATAGTTTATATTATTATTTCTTCTAATAATAACGTTCCATAAAAAAATACAACAACCATTCACACAAATAGTTCCTCTTCCTTATCTCTTTCTGCTTTCCAATGTAAATGTAATTAATAAGCCTTTCCCCTTAACACACACATGATCCATCTTTAAATTACCAAAAATGTGATCCCAAATCAGAATAACTAACTGATTATATATGATGAATGTTATGGTTTAATCTGAAGATGTGAATGCATGACATGCATATAATAAAGATAAGGTGAGAGTATTTATTTAATATACCTTATCAGGAACATTGAAATGAGAGCCAGAAGCTTCCCAGAAGAACTTGACAGCTTCATCATCAGTTGATGAATTATTATTGTTCTTCAAAGATTGAATAGGCAGAGGAGGCAACAGAGCCTCACATATGCTTGACAGTGATTCCATCTCTGCTGAAGAGAATCCATTTCTGTATTTCCTTCCTTCTCTTCTTTCACCTCTCAGTAAACGATGACACTCTCTCCTCATTTCTCTCCTCTCTCTAGAATAAACCAACTCTTTTCTGAAGTCTATGTTGTATAATTTACTTATTCAAGAATGGTTTACTTATATATATATATAAAACTAGACACAGAGAGCAACCAAATAAAGACATGTATGTATGGCACCAAATTTCTAAAGATATACAGTATATATATAATGTAATGTTTATTTTTATTTAATTGATTATTATGTATTATCTCTTCTCCAGAGAGAGAGAGAGATAGGGAGGGGTATGAATTTTCGATGCAAGCTAATTAGGTTTGGCTATAATATATGACACCTAAACCCAACAACCTTCTCTAAAGCTTGTTATTATTGCATCCAATCACAACCTTCTTCTACCATTTATGATAGGATAGGATAATTCTTTCATATATTAATTTACTTTTTTTATTTTTGGTACATTTACTTAGTTAATTAATTAGTGTATAACAACTCTTTAATGAATGACTAGGCAGAGGAATGATAGATATTCCAATGGGTTAATTGATATTTGATCAAGATAATGCTAGGTTTCTAAGGAAGAGAGGCTTAGCATCATATCACTTAGCCTTAGCCATAGTAATCACATACATTAATACATAATTAATGGCGAGATAATTAATACAAATAGAACAAATAAATGTTTATATGTATTTGGATTAAGAAAATGTATTGAATATATAATGAATTTAAGTAGGTATGTTCTGATAACATAAAATAAAATTAATTATAATATTCACTATATAATTAAAAGTTTAGTTTTGATACATACATAATATAAAAACTGTTATGGTAATAAAAATAACTATTGTTTTTTTTTTTTTGCTGTGACTTAAATTTTATATGTTAGACTTCATTATATTTTATTTGGCGCATGAGTTTATTAAGTGTGAAAACACATAAATAAATACATGATCACTTAAATTTATTCAATATTTTATTTATTTGTGCAATTTTATCAATTCTTTTGAATAATTAATTAGGTTCAATGAAAAATAAAATTATTTTTAAAAGTGAATGTACACTTTAAAATTAAATTCAATAATTAATATACAGCAGTATATGAAATAAAGTTTCTTTAATGCTTGTTGTGGTCATGTGGAGGCTGTATGCAGAACTTGAAAAAAGGTTGTGTCGTGTCTTTATTTTATGTGGTCATATGAAAAATGGACCATACAGAATTTAATAAGCTTACTTTTCAAAGCTTTGTTTATGTTCCCAAGTGGTTCCAAATTCGAAAACAATGGGCGTGCATGGCTAATAACTTGGAGCGAATTAAATATATAAATTCTAGTATTTTTAGACGGGTTATTTTAGTGCACTAAAATTATTCTTTCGGTATAAAATACACGTTGAAATACGAAATAAAATTAAATTATACATATATTTTATGTTTTAATATGTATTATACATAGTAATTAATTTTGATGTACAAATAAAATTATTATTTTTACAAAATACCTTATTTGCCGTTGACTTATTTTTTGTAAACAAATCTAAAAAGTCCTATTTTGGAAGAAATTAATAAATTAAGATGTGGCCATGTCTCAAACCATACATACATATATGAAGAAGCAACTATTTTCTTTTTTTAAATTGGCATTGGTACATATATATATATTATTTAATGGGTACCCTACTTTTTATGATATTTTTTCTTAACAACTTGCTACCCACCCTTATTATGCTGTAGAGTTACCCATGTCCTCAAAGGAAGGTTATTGGCTAATTAAGAAGATCACATCACGATTACTCTTTTAATTTCCAGAGGCTTCCCTCTTATATAGCATGTGTCCTAATTAATTTTTTGTGTGTCGGTTGTTGAGCTAAACAGGCTTTAATCGCCTAAATTCTACAATTTATAGAAAAATATTACATACCCGTAATTAAGTGATGCAATTTCCATTAAGAAGGATATTTTGTTTCTTTTAGAAAGTGAGGAACCTTAACTAACTCAAGAAATTAATAAAGTGAGATGAATGAATGGATTAATTAAGAGCTCGTAATTAGAAGAAAGCAGATAGAATTGTATGTATATTATTGAATGCAATTGAAACAAAGAAAAATAAATAAATGATGAGAAACTTGGTTAAGCAAAAGGAAGCTAAATTGAATGCTTTCAACAACTTATGTCATATGCTATACTATAATGCTTGAGAAATTAATTATTGACACTGTTCTAATAACTTTCTAACTTGCATCACCAGGACCACTAAAATGTCAGCTCTGTTCACGTTTTTGTCTTTTTTGCTCCAAACATTGTATTTTCTGCTCCTCTTTTAGTTGATCTATAATTTCACAAGAGAATTACTATCAACGGCTAAACCTATTGTTCAATAAGTATGAGTACCCACTCACTCACACACACTTATATTGGGGCTCTTAAACCACACACCCAGCTGGATCGAACCCATGTGCAGTAGTTTTTGAGGTAAGCATATTTTCCACTCAACCAACATCTCAGTTGTAGTCCATGAGGAAGGTTAACTCAAACTTCTGGTTTATTTATTTTCTGGTCAGCCATCTCAACACTTATTTTTTTTTTTTGGTATTGAAACGGGGCCTAAGTCCAAGAAAAGAAACTTAAATACAAACTAACCGGGATAAGGTAATCCCTCTCTGATCATTTCTTAAAATAATATCTTAGTCTGGGAGAGATAAATCCCAAAAAACAAAATCATTCCTAATTACTAAACCCTTCTTAGCAAAGTAGTCAGCACACATATTAGCTTCTCTGTAAATTTTTACAAAAACAATATTCCACTTTCTATTTTTTAATTCATTAATTTTCCTCAATATAGGATTGGGATGGAAGGAAAGCTTCTTGTCTCTCCTCAACCTCTGAATGACCGCTGCAGCATCAATCTCAACTATTATTCTCCTACAACCCATAGTCCAATCTAATTCAAGACCCTTTGCTAGACTCTGAAGTTCTGCATTGAACACAGTTGTATGCCCCAGATGATGAGAGAACCCTGCGATCCATTCTCCGTCACTGTTTCTAATTAAGCCACCGCAGCCCCCATTTTGAGTACTTTTGAGAACAGTGCCGTCGATGTTTAGCTTCACCCAATTTGGAGGAGGAGATTCCCATTTGATGTTCTTCTCTACCATTCTTCTGCCGCGACCTACTTGGTAATGCTTCTCCCTTACCTTTTTAACTTCTTCAATTAGCTTGTTAATCTCCCTTAGAGTATTCGGTGGTCTGTTGTAATCTTGATCATGGTTTTCTCTGTTGCGCCAAAACCATTGCCTCCAATTAGTTAGAATGAAAATGTCTTTCCAGTTTGTGTTGCTGTCATTCCCCAATTGTTCTGTTAAATTTGATGCGAAACATTCTTCTCTATTTAGATTAAAGAAGCGTTGTATCTCTGATGGTTTTATAAATCTAACCCAAGTAGTTGAAACTTTTGGACAATCCCTCAAGGCATGAATTAAATCTTCTCGATTCCCATTACACTGACTGCAATTGCCAGTTCCTCCAAAAATCGTCGCCGTCCTTTGATTAGTTAAGAGTTTATTATGCAAAGCTATCCAAAGGAAAACCTTAGCCTGTTGGGGTCCCCTCCATCTCCAAATTTCTGTCCAAACATTGTTCTTCTTATCAGACTAGTTAGCTAGAGCTTTGTAGGTTGTGCTAATCGAGAAGTCCCCATCCATGGAAAGCTTCCAACCAATTTTGTCATCTTCAAGATCTGCCTTTGGAGGTTGTAATTCCACAATCTTGTTTATGATGCTTTGGGGCAGCAACATCCTCATCTTGTCTATGTTCCACTCACCATCATCCGTTGTCCATTCCCACACAAAGCTATTTAAATCAATAGCCTGAGGATTAGAGGCCTTTTCAATCAACGTGCCTTCTCCCTCTACCCAATTCTGTGTCCAGAAGAGAGTAGATAGACCATTTCCCACATAGTGAATAGAATGATTTTGGAATTGAGGCCAGAGCTTTACTAGCTCTTTCCACATACTAGAATTAGTGGGTTTAGATGTAATTCCCTCACTCAACCTCTTCCCTTTGCTATACTTGTGCGAGAGAACTTGGACCCATAGGGCTGTAGGATTTTGTATAGCTTGCCAGAGGATTTTGAGAAGAAAAGCATCGTTCATAGTTGTTAGCTTCCTAAATCCGAATCCCTCTTCATGCCTCGGTTTGCATAGAGTTTGCCAACCAATTAGGTGCATTTTCCTCCTCCCTTGTTCATCTCCCCAAATGAAATTACGTTGTAGTTTTTTCAACTTCCAAACAAATTCTTTTAGGGATACGGTCATGTTGCATACTATAATTTAGAACTGGTGTTAAAACTGACTGCGCCAAGGTGAGTCTTCCTGCCAAAGATAAGCATTTAGTCTTCCAACCTTTCAATTTGCTCTGGACTCTTCCTAGAACATCTTTGAATTTGTCAAAGCTCTTTCTATTATTAGATATGAGAGCTCCCAGATATCTGCTCCTTAAATCCAGAGATGTTAGAGATACGATCCCTAGTGTTACATGAGAGCCCTTAGAGAACACTATGGACGTCTTCTCGTTATTAATTTTCAGGCCAGAAGCCTTACAAAAAATTTCCATCATCCTTAGAATACTCTCCATTTGGTTTTCAGTGACTTCCGCAAAAAGAAAAAGGTCATCCGCGAACTTAAGGTGAGATATCTCCGGGCCATCTCTTCCCACCTTCATAGGTTTCCACCTTCCCCCCTAAACTTCATCTTCAATGAGATAAGAAAGCATATCCATGCAGATAACAAAGAGATAGGGTGAGATGGGATCCCCCTGTCTTAGCTCCCTTATTGGGGTGAAATCATCAGGTTTGACACCATTCTAAATAATATTATAGGTCACAGACCGAACACAACCCATTATGATTTTGATGATTCGTTCTGGCAGCTTGAAATCGTACAGTCTTCTTTCCACAAAATCCCAATTCAGCCTGTCATAGGCTTTTTCCAAATCTATTTTTATTGCCATGAATTGCTTCTTTCCCTTCATCTTTTTCATGTTGTGCATCATCTCTTTAGCAATCAAAATATTGTCTTGAATCTTTCTTCCGGGTATAAAACTAGATTGATTGACAGCAATTCTATCATTAAGATAAGGTTTGATTCTCTCAACTAGAATTTTAGTGATAACTTTGTAGCTCACATTGCATAAAGCAATGGGCTTGAATTGAGAGATAAATTCAGGGCCATTAACCTTAGGAACAAGAGCTAAGAGTGTGTTATTGCTGTATTGAATGAAATCTGGATTTTGCCAACAATTCATGATAAAGTCATAAAGCTTTGTCTTCATCAATTCCCAATTGTTTTTGTAGATGAGGGCTGGGAATCCATCACTGCCGGGTGCTTTGAGCGATCGAATGCTATAGAGAGCTATCTTGATTTCCTCTTCTTTTGGATTCATCAATAAAGTCCTGCAATCAGAAGAGCTAAAATCAGGTAAGTTAATTTGTAAGTTGTTAATAGGATAGATGCTAACCTGTTCCTGATAGATATTTCTGAAATGGTTCATGACATGATCCTTTAGCTCATCCCCTTCTTCTATCCAATTCCCATCCAAGTTTCTCAGCCTATGGATTTTATTTCTTCTTCTTCTAGTGATAGTTTTAGTATGGTAGTATGTTGTATTTCTGTCTCCTTCCATAATCCATTGCTGTCTTGACTTTTGCATCCAAAAGGCCTCTTCTTTATCCAGCATGTCCTCCAACTCTTTGTTAAGATCATATTCTAATTTATCCAAAAATGGATTGTTACCATAGAAAACACTTTTCTGTATACCATTTATTCTGTTCAGCAATCTTCTTTTGATTTTGAAAATATTCCCAAAAGTCTCTCTATTCCACTTTTGGAGATTCTCTTTAAGCTCAGTCAAAGACTCTAGAAGAAGGCTCCTCTTGTTCCAGCTGTTGTTAAGGAAATTTTGAAAATCCGGATGCAAACCCCACATAGCTTCAAATCTAAACAGTTTATTCCTCAAATTTGTCATCTCTTTCTCGTTTCTAATTAAGAGAGGGTGATGATCAGAATTTGTTCTTGTCAAAATATCAACTGTTGCCTCATGGAAACGAGTCCTCCAAGGATGATTAGATAAAGCTCTATCCAACCTCTTAAAGACTCGTTCCTGTCCCTCCCATTGTTGGGCCTCTCTAAGTGAAACGAGATCCAACAAATCCTAGGTCAATCAAGCCGCATCTATTTATCCAATTAGCAAAAGCATTGCAAGCTCTAAGATCCACATTAGCTCCTCCTTTCTTTTCACTAGGATGCTTTATTTCATTAAAATATGCAGCTATCATCCATTCTTCAGTGATATTATTGGCAATGTTCAAAATTCTGCTCCAAAGCTCTCTTCTGTTTTGGCTTTGAGGGCTAGCATAAACTGCCGTGAATAACCAGTCATTCTCTCCATGCACTTTGATTTTAACATGAATAAATTGACTATGTTGTTCAATGGTTGTTATGCTGATGTCTGGTCTACTCCAACAAATCCAAATCCCTCCCACAAAGCCTTGTGCTTCCTCAATAATTGAGTAAGTAAAGCCCAAGTTTCGAATCACTCTTTTTGCATTGTCTCCGCTGCATTTTGTCTCTAGAAGAATTGCCACATCTGGTCTATGTTGTCTCATAATTTCTTTAAAGGTACGTCTAAAGCTCTCACTAGCCGCACCTCGCACATTCCAAATAAGAGTAATCATTAAAAAACTAATAAACAACAAGTAACAACAAAACACAAAAATAAAGTAAAGGATAAACAGGAGATATCAAGAAAAAAAACTCATTGGGTTTGCATTTCTGCATCTCCCATGTTGTTCAAGTCTGGTGTGGTGAAGTCCACTCCCTCTTGCAATTCTTTATACTAGTCCTTTTCATCTGACTCCATTTCAGTGTCCTCTTTTCCTTCTCTCTCAGCCTCCATTGGGTCTGGTGGTCTTCCCTGATTGGGTAGATCTCTAATGGTTGATTCCACTCTCTCTTCCATCATAGAAGGAGTTGTAACATTTGCTTCCATCCAATTTTCTTGGTGATGATTGGCATTGCTCATTCGAGTTATGTTTCTATTGTTGTTTTCTGTGTTAGCCTCTATTGTTAAATTCTGGGTGTTTTCTGCTCCTTTGTTTCTTGTGCTTGTCATGTTTACATCCTTTTTTGCTTCTGTGCAGGCCTTTTCCATGTGAGCTAGCTGACTGCTCTTTCCATCCTTAGTAGCTGTCTTTGGGACTCTTTTAATGTTGTCAAGCTTTTGTTCACCATTAGGTTTGTCTTGTGGTTCACTTGTATTCTCTCTATTTTCTGTTCTCTCATTAGTGTCTTCTGTTGCTTCTTCCTCTATATGTAGCACATTGAATCTGCTTTGGTTTTTATTTTGTTGTTGCACCTCCCTCTGTTTGCTAGATTCTCCTCCATTTCTGTTAGGCTTTCCCTTCCTCGATTTTTGAACCACCATCCACTCTCCCACCTTACTATTCCCATCTATTAGCACTTGTTTTTCTTTGTCCAAGTCACTATTATTTGCTTCTTTACTTGGTGCTCCATTGGTATTGTCCTTGCTGTTTTCATTTTGTCCACCTCCTTCACTGGTTTTCTTGTGACTCCCTGCTGTTTTTGCTTTATTTTTTGTCTCTGGACAGTGTGCTTGATCATGGTCCACTTTGCCACAAGTAAAGCAAATGTGGTGAACGCCTTCATATTCAATAAAGTATTTTCTTCTTTTGACCATGTACACTCCCAAGAGGGGTTTGGTGAGGTCCACCTCCACACATAGCCTAGCAAACTTATCCCTTTTTGTACCTTCTGTGTTGTTGTCCACCCTAGTAGTTCTTCCAATTAAATTTCCTATTTGGGTTAAAATCACTCTATTGTAAGCTCCATAGGTAGTCCAGGGAGTCTAACCCATGCTGTGACCTTATCAATGGTAGCCTGCCAGGGGTTGAAGTTGGGCTCCCACATTCTAAGTGTCAAATAGTGATCATAGATCTTCCAAAGACCATCAAGTAGAGCATGATCTAAGTCCTCTGCTGAGTAGAACTTAACAAGATAGTAGTCATTATTTAAGTCAATGACATCTACCCCACCCTTTATACTCCACATATTTTCCAACCTATGCTTCATTGCTGCATATCCCAGCCTTCTTCCAAGCAGCTTAACAATAACAGAGTTCCACCATGGTTTTTGTAATTTTTTCTCAATCGATTTGCTGAAATCAATGTTATAAAGCCCTTTTTCCACTTCTTCAACTTTGATTCTCGAACATCTCATACTCTGTCCATCTCTTTTCTCATCTTCCTCTTCATTATCTTCCTCATCAACCTCTGTGTCCTCTTCTTGTTCATCCTCATCGTTATCATTATCGTCCTCCATGCAATTCTCTATATGTCCTCCTTTCACTATTTGAGCAAAGGATCTGTTCTTCTGTTGCTCTTGTTCCATCTCATCTTCACCATGCATCCATTCTTCATCTCGCGGGACGAGTATTTGAGTCCCTGAGAAATCTCCCATCACTTTTCTGACTTTTGTTGTATTCCTTTTAGGGTGTTCATGTTCTTCCAGAGAGGGCCGCCGCTCAGGCGGAGCCCGTGCCGGAGTCCCAGCGCCAGTCATGGGGCTTACAAGCTAAACGGTGGGGAAGCAGCACTTGAGAGAAAGTTAACGGCTAGTTTTTAATTATTGGTAATAACACTTATTATTATTTATTTTTTGGGCATAACCTCCACACTTAGTGTTTTTTTTTTTTTTTTTGACGTGGACCTCCACACTTAGTTTAAAAACAGACAAATTAAGACAAGCTATCTTGATCACCTTATCCTAAGAAATTTAGATATTTCAGGAAAAAAAAAAAAAAGAAGAAGAAAAAACCTTAATCCAATACTAAGTCCTGAGACTCCTCTTGGGTCAGTGTATCATTAATTGGAGGTCATTGTTGGGCTCATGATCTGTCCCAACAAACCCGCAAGCATTGGGCTTCTTTACTAATAATTTGGGCCTTATTAGTAGGCTTTTGAAATTTGGATCACTCTAGAGTCAAGACAATGAAATCCTCATAGCCGAAAAACAAGGATAACAGAAATGTAAATGAATTTGTATGAAACCAAAAATAAAAAATGAAATGTATGGAAGGAGGCCTGGTTTGACGTTTGAGTGGTAAAGGAGTCGCCTTAGCCCTCAGCTTGAAGCCTTCAAGGTTCTAGACTTCTAAGAAGGCAAGAGTGGCAGAGGAAGAAAGTAGAGAGTGTGAAAGAAAAGAAAATCCTACTTGGATCCAAGCAGCTTTACGTGGCGCACATTTGGAGAGTAAAGTGTGTTGTTCCTGACACCTGACAGTAACGCTGACGTTTCACGTTTCACGTTTCACGTTTCTTCTTTGCCTCCAATAATAAGAACAAGAAGGAGGAATCACGAATATCTATCTTGTTCACAATAGTCACTTGCTCTTCATTCATGGCTTCCCTCAACCTCTTCCATCACACTTGTTTACCTTCTTCTTCCTCCTCTAGGACCCGTTGCTCCCTTCTTACGCCAAACTCTTTCATCAACCTTGGAACCTTTCACCGCACTCGCAACCCCAGCCTCGGCCTTGTTGTCAAATCAGCTGCCGCTGACACTACTGTGGCTGACCCACCGCCACCGGACACGCTCTCCTCTTCTGATTCTATTGCCTCTCTCAAGCTCAATCTCCTGGTTTCTACCCTTTCCCCCTACTTCTCCTTCTCTTTAACATTGAATGCTTTCATCACTGTCAAAACCACTATCCATGATTACTTAGTTATAGGATTATTTTACATTTTCGGGGCAATTGCCTCATACTTCTAGGGTTAGTATTTAGTAATTAGTAACATGCTACTTCACCATATACTACACTACTTAGGACTTATATGGTTACATTCACACCTCTAGAATTTTATTAACTAATCTCACATATACTTTCTGCTAGGGTTCCGGAGTTCTAATTTCTATGATTTTCACTGCTGCTTTTTAGTTTTGTGTTGTTTATGTTTGTTCTAACATTTGTGGAATTGTTAATGCAGAGTGCTGTTTCTGGGCTGAATAGAGGTCTTGCTGCAAATGAGGATGATCTCAGGAAGGCCGATGCCGCCGCCAAGGAACTCGAAGCTGCAGGAGGACTAGTAGATCTCTCAGCAGACATTGATAAATTGCAAGGAAGATGGAAGCTTATATATAGCAGTGCATTCTCATCTCGTACTCTAGGTGGGAGCCGCCCTGGACCTCCCACTGGAAGACTCCTTCCTATAACTCTTGGACAGGTCTCTTCCTCAACACATATCATCATATTTTGCTAATTTATTTGAAAGGGTTCCTAATAGTTAGAGGTGTTAAATTGTTATGTTGTTTCACCTATACTATAAGTCTTGTTTGGTAATTCTCATTTTCTGTGGAAATTGAGGCTGAGAAACTAATTACTTGCTTCTGTTTAGATTTTAGATAATTGTTACAATCTATAGTGGCAGTCTGCTAAAACTAATACTATTGCATTTTACTGAATTTGCACTTTTTCTTGTAGGTTTTTCAACGAATTGACATCTTGAGCAAAGATTTTGATAATATAGTGGAGGTTCAATTGGGTGCTCCATGGCCCTTCCCACCCCTTGATGCAACAGCCACCTTAGCTCATAAATTTGAACTCATAGGTTGCTTTTATGTTCTCAAATTTCTTAGCATTTACTTGCATTATATGAATATTTATACCATTTTTGTGATTGCTAGTATTTGCCGGATATGTTAATTTTAAAGTGTTGAAATTGAAACTGGCATTTTGTGGTATATGTGAATGTCTCAGGATCATCAAAGATCAAAATTATATTTGAGAAAACCACTGTGAAGACAGCTGGGAACTTATCACAGTTGCCGCCGTTCGAGCTACCTCGACTTCCTGATTCATTCAGGCCTCCGTCTAACACAGGAAGCGGAGAATTCGAAGTTACCTATCTTGACACCGATACTCGCGTCACGAGAGGAGATAGAGGTGAGCTCAGAGTCTTTGTGATTTCATGAGTTCCTGGCTTAAAAAGCTTTTCCCTTTCAGTCATAAGTTACTCAATATTGTAACATTGATACACTGATGTAATTATAAACCACACCATGTACCTCCAATGGAATAACGGGTTACTTTTTGTTTATATATTACCTACCTTTGAGCAATTCTTGTTCACAGTATTTCAGATGTAGATACTTACTTCACTATCTCCTTCTCAACTGTAGATTCTTTCTTGTGTATACTTTTAACAGATTTTCTAGAGTAGGGCATTTTGCATGACTGAAATTTCTCTTTGCCCTGTTTTCCCAGTTCAAACTTTTTGCTGCATTTACTAAACCTTATCTTCAAATTCCATCTAAAGGCAATGATTTTGTTCAAATAATTAGATGAGAACTATATGGCTATCTTCTCAAGGAAAATATAGTAAAAACGTGTCCAATTGCTGTTGCCAAAAATGGCCACAACATAGAAGACAATCTCTTAGTCTGAGTCTTTGTCATCCTTTCTTTCTCATCAGTTTTTTGCAGTACGAACTTGAAACCATGTATATCCTTTTAGTGACATTGGAAAGCCCCGCTGCAAAGATCCCAAACCCAATCATATAAAACTAGGAGTAATATTACAGGTATACGTTTTTTTCTTGTCAACCAAGTTGGTTTAATATTCACAAACATCATTTTCACTATTCTCACTTACACAAGCCTTATGGTCTAATATGGTTGACTTGTATACGTAGCATTTCTTTATAACTAGTCTATATTAGTTAAGCAAAAATAGTTATATAATTTATTTTTCAGTTTTATATATTTTTATATTGGAAAATTAATCTTTAGTGCAATTAAACCTCTATAACTTGAAACTTTTCTTATGTAGAGACCATCCATAATCTTTAGTGCAATTAAACCTCTATAAAGTGTGACATTAGCAATAAAATGTGTGGAAAATAGCTTTTCCTTTGAAAAAAATTTCATAATACAAAAACTATACAAAATTTATATTTAAAGTAGGAGAATTCTAGTATGACTATAGTCTATAGAGTATAGATACTATGACTAACTATGGCCATGGATTGACCCAACAATAATTTCATGACAAGTGACATACTTTTGACTTTTTATGAGAACACCTGACCTGTTAATTTCATATGCTAGTTTAAGCATCTTAAAATATTTAATAAAAAAAATTATCAATTTTGGTTTATAAATTAATAATATGATTAATTTTCAATGGTGTTTATACAAACTACGCATTTATAAAGATTTTTTGTTTATCAAATACATCCATCACTAAATAGTAAATACAGTGAATGTCAACCCTACGTTAATATTTATCTTCACAACTGACAAGCTTCATAACTCAGCTCATTTTCATATTCTTTCTTGTGTCATAGATTTATTTGGAATTATTTTCAAGTTATTATTACCAATAATGTTATTTAACACATGTTGTTTTTGACATTTTTAGGTGTTTATTTATATCTTGTTTATTACACTGGATAATATTTTTTGTTTACAAAATACTTTATAAGACGGTTATTTACACACACAAAAAAGAACTTTATAAGAACAAATAAACAAAACGTATGAAGATTTAGTAGTGTTCATACAAAATATGTCCAAATAATATCTTTTTGTATTTTTTTTTAATGAGACATTCTCGTATTACGTTACTTTGAAAGTAAAAAAAAAAAAAAAATCAATAAATAAATAACACAGAAAAGAAAAAGGAAAGAAAATTCAACGGTAACATAAATTAAAAATAGACGTTAGAGCATTCAACGGCTACATCTTGGTTGAAGAATTTCAAAAACCTTTTCTTTTCCATTTGCTCTCTTTTTTCCCCACCATCATAATCTCCAATTCGCATTTCTTGAACTTTCTGCTCGTTTTCTCTGATCTAGGGTTGCAATTAAACCCCAAAGTTTCAATCTTTCTTCTCAATTTCTCTCTGGGTATTCTTCTTCTTCTTCTTCTTCATCAATGGCTCCAACCCCTTCTCCCAAACCAAACCATTACCCCACCCAGTTGAAAACCCCTCACTCCAAGCACCGGATCAACTTCAATGCTGCCCCCAAAACCCCATTACAACAACAACAGCCACACCCTTCTCCGAATCCCAACAATCTCAACAACAAGGAACCCCCACCTGAGCACCCTGTTGAAGTAATTGCAAGAATCCGTGACTACCCTGATAGAAAGGACAAGCCTTTACCCGTTATTCAAACCAGTTCTAGCTCAAAGAGTATCCGTGTTAAAGCTGATTTTGGGTACCGAGACTTCACCCTTGATGGGGTTTCTGTGTCTGAGGAAGAAGGCCTTGATGAATTCTACAAGAAGTTTGTGGAGTCAAG